>JAQZBX010107909.1:0-10602 GCA_029593785.1 Cabassous unicinctus
TTTGAAGAGACTGTTGATAGTAATATGGATGCTAAAGAGACTTTTTATAATGCCTTAGAAATAAATAATGAAATTATTATTGGAAATTGAAGGAAAGGCAATCCATGTTTTAAAGTTGCAGGGAACTTAGCAAGATTAACTCCTGGTGTTATGTGGAAGATAGAATTTGAAAATGGCAAACCTGAGAATTTAGATGAAGAACTTTCCAAAGTAAACTCAGAGAATGCAGCTTTTATTCTCCTTGCAGCTTATAGCAAATGCTAGATGAGAGAAATATGCTGAGACCTGAACTTTTGGGCACAAAGAAAGCAGAAACTGATTCCAGAATTTCCAAGCCTCTGGAAATCAAGCTTGCAGAAGAAAGTGCCCTATTTGAGGATGTAACTAAACTTGGAACTTGTAAATCAGGATTGAAGATGCAGTTATATTGGAAATACTTGTGGAAAGTCTTACAGTCTGATAGCTTGGACCCCTGCTTCTTGCATGCTAAACCAACAAGATTTTTGAGAGTGCTGTATGAACAAAATCACTGTCAGCTTGGACTGAAAGGGACATGGAAAGGAGAGATTGAAGGAGAAACAGCTTTAAGAGGAAAACCATGGAAGCTTAGATTTGGAATTAAGACATCCCCTTGCTACAAGAGAGGAACCCCACCTATGTGTACAGAGAGGGTGAGTTTGCCCCAGCATTTGAAGAGGGTGGGTGTTCCCACCCAATATTCAGGGAGATTTTTGGCACCCCAGGGTACAGAGAAGGTGGAGCACATTCCTCAAGGATTAAGGAACTTAAGGTCAGCACCCCATATGTCTGAGAGGGGTGGGCTTGCTCCCATGGATTAGTGAAGGCCAGGTGGACAGCTAATTTCTCTGACAGCATTGAGCCTGTAATGCCAAAGTTTAGGGAAAGCCAGGTGGTCAACTTGTTGCTCTGAGAGGGTTGAATCTGTATGCCAAAGATTAGGGGGAATGTTGTCATCAACTCATTGTACTAGGGGGCTAATACTCTAACCCAAAGGTTGGGTAAGGTGTGGCAATCACCCCAACACTCTTGGAGGTGAGGTCTGGAGCTTGGTCAACACTCAGATGCTTGATGCAGGTGGAACCAAGAAAATGGCCATTGGGTAAATCTGTTGAAAGGGTGGGTCTCCATGTGGCCACAAGGAGAAGAAACCATGATCTTAAGAATGACTCTCAGAATTTGAAATCAAATGGAGAATGCCCTGCAGGTTTACTGAGCTGTTCTAGACCCACAACTCATGTTTCCCTCCCAATTTCTCCTTACTGTTGTGAAAATGTTTATCCTTTGTTTATCCATTTGTATATTGAAAGCAGATAAATTGTTTTATAAGTTTCAGAGGTCTATAGCAGACAGGACTTTGCCCAAAGACAAACTATATTTTTAAACTTGCTATGATATGATTTTGTACTGCATTGATACTGATTTAAGGTTTTTTAAATATTGTAATGTATTTTTGGAATTCAGAGGATGGGGTGTAGCAGTTTGGTATTATTTGTGAATTCTAAAAATAGATATTGGATTATGCTTGAAAACTGGTCTGTTCCTCTGGGCATGATTAAGATATGATTAGAGCTTTGATTAAACCACATCAGTAGGATGTTGAGTCCCCAACCTCTGTTGGGTAGGTACTCAGAAATAAAAGTACATGGAAAGGCAGAAGAGTTAGTTGGTGTTTTGAGGTGGATTTCTGGTGTTTTGAGTTGGTCAGATTTAATGCTGGAGCCCAGAGAAGTAAACACATGGAGGAGGTTGTTCGTGAGGAAGGAGAGAAGGCCCCAGGAAAAGAAATGAACCATTCACCTAATAGTCTACAGCTAGCCTAATGGAGAGAATCAAGCCTGAGCTTGGACAGAGGCAAGCCCTAGGAAGAATGGAACCCAGGAAGCCTGAACCCTGGCAGATGTCAGCAGGCATTTTGCCCCAACACGTGGCCATAGACTTTGGTGTGAGAAATAACTTAAGCCTTATGGCCTGGTAGCTGTGGATTTCTACCCCAAATAAATACCCTTTATAAAAGCCAACCAACTTCTGGTATTTTATATCGGCACACCTTTGGCTAATACACTTGTACAAATTGATTGCAATTAATAGATAAATTTTGGTAGTATTTAAAATTTTACTTAAAGTAGCCACATTATCTGACAAAAATGAAATACATTTAAAAATTAACATTGAAAATATCAAATGAAAGACTTTTCAAATTGAAAAAATCTAATTTTAATTTATTCTAGGTCAAAATGGAAATAAAATATTTAAGTCTAGAGTAATTTATAATAGCAATATGAATAATGCATACCATTGTATATAAAGTGGTACTCAGGTGAAAAATGTAAATCTTTAACTCCTATATCATAAAAAAGGTAAAAAAAAATAAAATATATATCTGGTTATCTCTAGGTTCTAGAGAAAAACCAATGAATTCAACCTAAAATATAAAGATAAAGAAAATGGTGAAGCTGAAATAAGAATTAACTAATTCAAAGAAAAAAGTTACAATAAAAAAGGAAGGAAAGATGAGCTGTATTTCATGAAACAAAATAAAAAAGAAGAATAATTCATGAAAGGAAAGAAGAAAGAAAAGAAACATAAGGAAAAATATAATGAGTTATATTGTCATTCAAATCAGAAGATACTTAAAATCGTTGGTCAGATTTTGGCTTCTGCCATGTTAGTGTAAGTGATAGAAGAATACCCTTGCCATCATAAACATCACTAAACTTAAGGAAAATGCAGATGGAAACTGTTTTCAGCTATTAAAAAAAAATCAGCCATAGCAGGTCAGTTATTAAGTTAATGGAAATATATGGGAAGGAATTTTTGCCTTTCTGTACTTCTTGCTGACTGGTGAGATGCAGAGAACAAGCAGAGTATAATGGTCTCAAAAGACCTAAACAGGAAGAAAGTTGAGTTTCAACCAGTTGAAGGAGTTGGAATATTAAAGATAGGTATCAAAAGGAGGTGCCTCAATATCAGTCCTGGGATTCCTTTAGGTTCTTAGTTGAAGATTGAGCCATATGTGTGCAGACAAATGTCACCAGGTGGAGCCATTGCTACCATGATGAAAGCAGAACATAAATACCAGGGGCCATGACTAGCTGGGAGAAGGTGGATTTAAGGCCCAGCCAGAATAACATTAGTCATTATTAACATAGGCAAGAAGTTAAGGCAAACCTTTCTTTCCTTACAGAAGTAAGAACCATGCCCTGGTGTAAGAGCCATGCCCTAAGACTGAGGGCAAAACAAAATAGATCATCCTTAACAAAGAACAAAATGAAGCCTGAGGGATTCAAATGGCTTTGCCAGTAATTTATTTCCAGCCAGGACAAAACTACTTATAGAAAGCCACCATAATCCAGACTCTCTAAAATGTATCATTCACAAAGTACAGTATAAAATTTAAAAAATTACTAAAAATAAGACAAAGCAAGAAAGTTGTGAACCATATTAATTAAAAAAGAAATTGATAGGAATAGATTTCAGGATGCTTTCATTAGCAGCCAATTATTTTAAAACAGCTTCAAACATATGCGTTTTGTTGTTTGTGTGTGAGTGTGTATTTTTTAATATACTTTTTTATTTAAAAAATGCTTAGATTGCATAAATGTTACATAAAAAATATAGGGGATTCCCCTATATCCTGCTCCCTAGCTCTTCCACATTTTCCACATTAATTATCAAATGCCAGCTTTTTATTGCCCTGAACATATTATTTCTGGTTGCTTCCTTATTAGTGTGATACATTTGCTACAATTGATTAACACATATTACAGCATTGCCACTAAGCATGGATTATAGTTTACATTGTAGTTTAAAATCTTTCCTGCATATTTTTGTAACTTATGACAAGATATATAATGGTCTGTTTCTGTCATGACAACTTCATTCAGGACAATTTCCAAGTCCCAAAAAAGCCCCCAAATTATACCTGTTTTTTTCCTCTCCCTCACTTCAGGACCTCCAGTGGCCACTGCCTCCACATCAATGATAAAAGTGCTTCCATTGCTAGAATCACAATAAGTTTATAGTAGAATAACAGTGAGTCTACTCTAGTCCATTGCACATTCCTCAATCCTGAGGATTCTGGGAAGGTGATGCCCACTCCAACTTTAAGTGAGAGGGGTCTTAGATCCCATGGGAGAGATGGATGTAACTGTCTTGCTTGCAGTTTTAGACATGTATGTTTTAATGACTTAAGGAAAAGATCTCATGTGGAAATAGATGAGAAATGACAGCAAAAAAAATGTATAATAAAAATGAATTAAATACACATTTAGAAAGAAAAAGTTAAGTATATGATAATGGATGATTTGTCAGAAGGACTTAACTGCAGTTGAAGGCTATTGCAGAGAAAGATCAGTAAACTTGAAACCTGATCAATAAATGTTTTTCAAAATAAGGAGCTAAGAGAAAAACATTAACAACAAAACTGTTTAAAAATGAACAGAGCCCAACAGAGTCATAAAAAATGAATAAAAAGTACCTGAAATTTTATATAAAATTTTGGGGAAAATAAGTTTATATTCTTAGAAATTCTCAACATTCAAAAACAGAATAAATCCATTGTGCTAACTCAAACACACATACACAGGCATGCTCAACACAGAGAGAGAAGCACATCATAACAAAGCTACAAATAAACACTTCAAAGCAGCCAAGATGGGACAAGGAGAACACATGACATGCAAGGATCAGGTGGGAGGGGGGAATATTTTGGGAGGTGAAATGTGGGAATGTATCAATTATGGTTGGCTTCTCATGAGAAGCAGTACAACCAGAAGGGAAAAAAATCTACAAAGTGTGAAAAGGCAAAAAGGAAAGTAAGTCTCATGAAAATATTTGTGAAAACAAGGGCAATAATGGAGACATTTTAAAAAGAAATCAAACCTTGGAAATTTGATGTCAAAAGTCTTGCAGTACAAGAAAAGTTAACAGAAGTTCCTCAGCCTGAGGAAAACCATGTCAGAGGAAATATTGAAGTTACACAAACAAAAAATGAAAGGTGCAAGGCATGAGAAATATACACAATTTCTGTGAAAGACAACTGTGTGCAACAAAAAAATAACATTGTATATATATGTAAAAGTAAAATATTAGGGAAAAAAGCTGAAATGATAAGGACTAAAAGGAATTAGTCAATTTTATAGTACTTTCATTTTATGTGGTAATATATATATTTTTTCTTTTTTTCATTACAAAAGTTTTAGATTTACAGAAAAATCATGCAGAAAATACAGAGATCATGTACCCCCTCCTAATTAATGCATTTTCCTCTAATATTAATATTTTGCACCAGTATGGAATTTTCATTACAATTGATGAAAAATATTGTTTGAATTATATTAACTGTTGTCCAAAACTTACTTAGGTTTCACTTTTATGCATTGCACAATTCTGTTTTAAATATATTTATTCTAGTACCATATATATAACATTAAAGTTTCCATTTTCACCACTTGAAAACACAATTCAGTGGTGTTAAATATATTGTGATGTACTGCCATTAACATCATCCATTACTAAATTTTTCCATCACCACAATCATAAAATCCATATCAATTAAACATTCTTGTCTAAAACTGGCTGCCAGTGATCCTTAACCCTTGGCATTTGTATCACATGGAAATGCATATGGCTATTCAACCCTAAAATGGCCTTGATAACCTCTATTCTCTTTTGTAACTCTGTCTTTACATATTCTAATTATTTCATATGAGCAAGATCACACAATATTTGTACTTTGGGTCTTGCTTATTTCACTCAACATGAGGTATTCAAGGTTCATCCGTGAATTCAGCATTTATGAATGTGAAGGCATATGTTTCAGAAACTAATTCATTTTTATGCCTGTATTAGCCCACTGTATGTATATACCACACTAGATTATCCATTGATCAGTTAATGGACACTTGATTTGCTTCCAACTTTTGGCAATAGTGAAAAATGTCACACTGAATGTTGGTGTGCAAATATCTGTTTAAGTCCTTGCTTTCAATTCTGCATATATGTACAGAGGTGGAGTTGCTGGGTCATATGTTAATTCTATACAAAATTTTCTGAGGACTCTCCAAACTTTTTACCACAGCAGCTGTACCAACATTGTTTACCATACCCACTAACAATGAACAAGTATTCCCATACTCCACATGCTCTCTAAAACTTATTTTCTGCTGTTTAATAGTAGGCATTCTAGTGGATATGCAATGATATCCCATTGTAATTTTCCTTTAAAATTCCATAAAATTAATGATATTGCCCATCTTTTCATATCACACTGGCCATTTGTATATATTTTTTGAAGAAATATCTATTCAAGTCTATTGCCTATTTTTAAAAAATATTTTAAAAGATGTTTAGATTACATAAATGTTACAAAAAATTACAGGGAATCCCAAGTTCCCCACATCCCACACCTCCCATAACATCCCACTTAAACATTTTTCATTAGTGTGGCACATCACCTGCAATGGATATGCACATCCTGGGGCTTTGCCACTAAGCATGGACCATAGTTCACATTGTAGACCACACTCTCTCCCACACAGTTCTGCATGTTATATACTGATGTAAAACGGCCTATATCATTTTAATGTCACTCAGGATAATACCCAAGTCCTGAAAAAGCCCCTGTATTACAACCTTTTTTCCCTCTCCCTGCCCCAAAAGCATTCCGTGGCCACTGGCTCCACATCTATGTTGTAATTTCTTCTTTGGCTTGACTCACTTTATGTCTACAACAGATTACCTGTAAGTCCACCCTAGTCCATAGCTCTTCCCCCAATTCTGTGGCGTGTGGGATGGTGATGTCCACTCCATCTCCAAGTGAGAGTGGGCTTATATCCCATGGATAAGATGGATGGGATTATCCCACCTGCAGCTACAGACTCTCTCCATTCCCTGGGATGACCATTGTCCATCATCATCTCCTCACCAGGTGACTTGGGTGAGTCCATTGAGCTGTAGAGTAGGAGTTGCAGCTCCACTGAGATTCCAGGCACAGCTGGCACATGGACAGGACAAAGGCTCCAGTCTCTGGAAGTACACTTACAAACTCCAGCATCACATATAGGTTTGAATAGAAAGGTCTAGTGGACCATGGGCAGGGAGGACTTATTTGAGTCCAACTCTGTCACTCTCAGGAACACAGATTCCAAAGTAAAGCCCACTGATAAGGCATTAATCTCTGGAGGTATCCCCCCTAATATAGGAACTGGGTGCCTACAGAGTCCTCAGGAGCCCCTCTGTGTGGGGTGATATCCACTTTGGTGTTCTATGATATCTTACTGAGTTGTGCATAAGCGTTACCTCTGGGGTGACCTCGCAACACTCTTTGAAGCCTCCTAGCCACATGAACTCATTTGTCTTTAGCTTTTTCACCTTTTATTCAAGGACTTTTTCCAGTGTTCTTGCCAGTTGCTCCTGGGTATTAATCCCTCATTGCCAGGGAGGCTCATCCCTGGGAGTCATGTCCCAAGCTGGGGGGAAGGTAATGCATTCATATGCTGAGTTTGGCTTAGAGAAAGGCCACATTTGATCAACAAGGAGGCTCTCAGGTGGCAACACTTAGGTACCCCATAACAGTAGGCTAAGTTTCAATAACAAGAGTAAGACTCATAAAGCTAGTCATCAATAACAAGAACACATTAGTGGACAATGGTCCTTTCCCAGACATTGCCCCTACACAGGGGGGACTGTTGCTGCTCCCTTGGAGAATGTGGCAGAGCTCTCCAGGCTGGAATTCAGTATTCTCTAATTTATTGAGTGATTCTCCACCCATGGTGAACATGCCCTCTCCCTTGAACATTTGAACAATTTTACATATCTTTCATGTGTATTCAGGTGAACTTCCTCCCATGAAACCCACATCCCAGACAACCCCCATCAAAAATCCTCTCCCAACTCCATTGTAACTCTTCTATGATGTAAACCTTCCTTGAAGATGAAGCTCATATAATAGCCAAATACAATTAATAGGAAAATGAAATAATAATGATAAGTTTCAAAGAAAGAGAAAAAATACATGGAAACAAAAAAAACCCACTAAAAATAAAATTAAATTAAAGGATTGGGATATTCCAAAAATGGGACAAAACACAAAAATCTAAAAAAAAATTTTTTTAAACATTTTTCCTTTATCACTGCGTTATCGAATGTCCAGTTTACCAGTGCACCTTCACCCTTTTACTCTCCAGTGTCTCTGAAATTTTGATTTAACTTTCAAAGAAGATTTAGGTCACAGCAAAGTCATATACAGAATACTAAAGACTCTCATATAACCAACCTCCTCCCCCTTTCCTCACCCCACATTAAATCCTTTTTGTATGTGGATGGTATCATTGTTATAACTGTTTTACCGATAGTGAAACATAGCTACTAAACATTGTCAATGGTTTACACTATAGCTTACAATTTAGATGATAGAGTTTAATAATTTTTGATGATATTTACCACGTCCTGTGTCCATCACTGTAAGGTAATGACAAACATTTCCCCTGACCACTAAATACCCCTTGTTTCATCTTTTCTGTTCCTTCCTCCCCAACCTCCTGGGACACATGACACCCCCCTCTCTTGACTCATTGGATGACAAGATTCATAGTTACATGCAACAAAAGGTCTTGACATGCTGATTGTCCTCCCCTATTAGGACCCACCCTTGCTCCTAAAAGACACCCACCTGCCTGTTGCTGGGTGAATTGGTCCTCCTAAAGGTGGGGGGCCATCTCCTTCCCACTCACCATGTGGGTCTCCACTCCTTGACACAACACATTATTACAGGATGATCACTCACACACTCCCCAGAAGCCTACTCCAGATGAGCTCTGTCCTGAATACCCCCCAACCTACACCCTAAATCAGTGACACTACATTGTCATGTTGCCATAAAAGCATTCCCTCTCCTGCAATTTCAACCTCATACCCACAAATCCCATGTTCACCTGGTCCCTTTCCCAACTTCCTCCCCCCAAAGTATCCTGGATTTTCTAACCCACCCTTCCTAACCTACTCACCTGTCAACCCTACACCAATAAACCCAGGAATATCACTACCCACCTATCCTATTCTGCAATATACAATGATACTCTATGATTTTACCATATATTATGTCCGAATGCGTGATGGCTCACAACCTTTTCTTCTCTTTCTCTCCCTTGTTAACCTATCTTTCAGACAATGGTTCTCAGAGACTGCTCACATTCTTCAATTCAAATCAGTGAAGTCATGTATTGTTCATCCTTCAATCATTGCCTTGCTTCACTCAACATAAGGTCTTCAAGATTCATCCATGTTATTCTGTGTGTTAGCACTTTATTCCTTCTTACAGTTGAGTAGTATTCCATTGTATGGATGTACCACATTTTGTTTATCCTTTCATCTGTTAATAGGCACAGGGGCTGATTCCAACTTTTGGCAATTGTGAACAATGCCGCTATGAACATAGTTGTGCACATATCTGTTTGTGTCTTTGCTCTCAATTCTTCTGGGTATATACCCAGCAGTGGAATAGCTGGAACGTATGGAAGTGCTATTGTTAGTTTTCTTAGGAACTGCCAAACTGTCCTCCACAGTAGCTGGATCATAACACAATCCCACCAGCAGTGGATGAGGGTTCCTATTACTCCATATCTTCTCCAACACTTATAATCTGCTGTTTTTTAATAGCTGCCATTCTGATGGGTGTAAGATGGTATCTCATTGTAGTTTTGATTTGCATTTCCCTAATAGCTAATGATGTCAAGCATTTTTTTGATGTGATTTTTAGCCATTTGTGTTTCTTCCTTGGAGAAGTGTCTATTCATGTTACTTGACCATTTTTAAAATGGGTTGTTTGTCTTTTTAATTTTGAGGTGCAAGATTTCATTATATATGAAGGATACAGGGCTCCTATCAGATATATGGTTGTGAAATATTTTCTCCCATTGGGTAGGCTACCTTTTTATTTTCTTAATAATGTCCTTTGAGGTGCAGAAGTTTTTAGTTTGAGGAGATCCCATTTATCTATTTTTTCTTTTGCTGCTCTTGCGTCAGGTGTGAAGTTCATGAAACCATTTCCTATTACAAGGACCTGTAGATGCTTCCCTACCTTATCTTCCAATATCTTTATGGTTTTGGCTCTTATATTTAGATTTTTGACCCATCTGGGTTTGATTATTGTTTAAAGTGTGAGATGGTATTTCTCTCTCATTCTTTTGGATATGGATATCCAGTTCTTCAAGCACCACTTGTTAAAGAGGCCCTCCTCTCCCAACTGAGTGGGCTTGGTGTCCTTCTCAAATATCAGATGACTGTATATGTGAGATTCTATATCAGAACTCTCAATTATGTTCCATTGGTCTGTATATCTATCCTTGTGCCAATACCATGCAATTTTGAGTACTGTAGCTTTGTAGTATGTTTTAAAGTCAGGTACTGTGATACCTCCAAATTCATTTTTCTTTTTCAATATGACTTTGGCGATTAGGGTATTCTTACCTTTCCAAATATATTTTGTAGTTAGTGTTTCCGGTTCCTTAAAAAATACAGTGTTGATCTTTACTGGGATTGCATTAAATCTGTAGATTAGTTTGGGTAGGATAGACATCTTGA
>JAQZBX010107910.1:0-10602 GCA_029593785.1 Cabassous unicinctus
AATTTAGAACTGGCAAACATATTTGATTTTTCCCCATTTATACTTTAACCTAGAAGTCGATAACTTTAAATTGAATTAACTTGCCTTTCAAGAAGATCATTGATGCAACTGAGTAATTATGTTAAGGTACTTCATCATTATTCTTCTCAGCTCAGAATGTATTACACTGATTGAGTTAAAACTCCTATTTACACATTACAATCAGTGGTTCACTAAACTTTCACAGTTTTAATTTTGAGATAACATTAATTGGTAGAAAATGGAAGATTCACATAAGAGATGAGCTTAGTGAAACCTTACATATTTGTATGCAGTTAAATTGTACATAATTGTTTTCTTCATAGGAGTAGTCAGGTTGTTGAGGTAATGAAATGAGACGTCATGCTTTTTATGTTGTTAAATAGAGTGTGTTTTGAAAAGTTATTTTAGTAGTAGAATACTTCGAACCAGAAAATCTTACACAACAAAACATTCAAATTTTAGTTCTCTAAATCTTAATCTGATAGTTTCTCTCATTTCCATCATACTACATCCCCACAAATTAAAATTATTGTGGTTCTAATGATAAAAAATTAATACATTTCTGATGTAGTAATATCTTCCAGAACCCATCCATAGCAAGTTCCTGAACAAGCTTTTCCCTCTTCTGGCTCACAATCTGTTTCAAGCCTTTAATGACTTTTTTCTCATCAACCAATCACATATGTTTTTTTATTTATAACATTGATCACAGGCAGATACAATAAATAATTCAACATTAATTGGAAATTTTCTGTGTTCTCTGCACTATGACACATTCTGGGGACTTGGAGAAGAATAGGGCATAGTTTCCAAACTCAGGACACATGTCATCCAGCCAGGAAGTCAGAAAGATAAACAAATGACAGTTAACTGTGATAAATGCAAAGTAGGCAAAGCTCAGAGAAATTGCACAGAGGAGTGAATGGTCATTGCTAATTGGGGGAGTAAGCAGAGACTTTCCAGAGGAAGGGTTATGTGATTTGAGACCAAAGAATGAATTAAATATTCACCAGATGGATCAAAGGGCATTTTAAATAACAGAACTAAAATGTTCAAAGACATAAAGAGAGGGATTTACTATGCATTTCTAAGCAAAACTCAGCCAACTTTCATAAAAGAACTCATTCTAATATCACTAGTGGGAGAATTAATCCTTTATTTAAGTTTCTTTTACTTCTCTTTGAAGCACCCACATTGGCTGTGTTTTGTGTGGTGGTTGTTAGGAAGTTCATAAACATGCAAACATGTTAGGATTGCACTTTCTTACCTCATTTGATGGTAGTTCTGAACAAGTGCCTTTTTATTGATCATTGACAATGTTTAGAAAAATCTTTTAAAATCTAATGCATTATTTGCCACATTCTCTTCCATTGGCCATGATGATCATGGACACATAATATTGTGGTGGAGCCTGTTTGAGCCTGGATCCTTGAGTGGCTATGATTAGATCCCAAATTCTCTCCTTGATGGGAGTGTGAAGTGAGTGAATGATAAACAATTAGTCTTTTAAATCATTGAGATTTTAGATTTTTTTTTTTTTACCGGAGCATAACCTAACCCATCCTGGCAGGTGATGTTGCTCTTAATCCCTTTAATATTAAGCTTTTGATACCAAAATGAAGTGGCTAAATGAGAGATAAGTTGCTTCTATATAGGAAATAAACATTGTTATATACTGTGTCTTCATATTGTAGTGATTCTTCTGATAACAGGCACCATACTACTCATCTTCTTGTCCCTGGAAGTACATGGACATCATTAGTTCTTCTGCTTTTTAAAGTTCTCTTGGAATTCTTACTTTCCTTCAAAGCATTTCTCTAAAATCATAATTGTGAAATTACTCATGTGATTATTTAATTATTGTTTTCCTTCTCCACATATTGTGGGCCCCAAGAAGAGAGTGCCATGTCTGTACACCCCAGTGAACAGCAAAGATAATGGATCAAGGTTAATGATTAATACATAATCGAATATTAAATAAATAAGTGAATGAATGCGTGAGTGTATGAATGAATGATTGAGAGTAGTGCCTATTTATTGGCTCGAGTGTCCCCTAAAGCCTTAGAGAAGTGGAAAAGTGAATTAGTCCAAGTTGATATAAATAGGTTTTACTGATTTGAATTTAGAATAATTAACAAGTATTGAAATAATTGACTTTTAAGAGATTAAAAGGGCATTTACAATGATTTAATACAATTTATTATACATATTAGAAAAGTGAAATCTAGACAAGCTTGTGGTTTACCAGTGGTGACACAGGGAGGGGATAACATTGCTTTCAATTTCATGATGCCTATGAAAATTTTCCTCTTTAGGATGATGTTTCTAAAAAGTTAATAAGGACTCAAAGCAAATAGCTGTCATTTGAATGCTGGGTCAACTTGCGCAAATATTTGTTCCTTTTGGGTTTCAGTATCCTTATCTCTAGAAGAAGGATACCAATATTCTCAACCAGGTAATAGGTTTGTTACGAAGACTAATGGAATTAACATATGCAAAACACTTAAGATGCATTCCTGCATACTATATATTTATCTACATATATGTACATATATATATATACTATAGTTAATAAACTGTATTTACAATTTGGACAGATATTGATAATGATAATGATGATTATATATATTCATATATTCGAGCCACAAATTGTGATATCTTTAACAAATTTCCAAACTCTAATTAGTCATCACACACTAAATGTGGAAATATTAATTTAGATAAAATTTCTAAGACAGGAGAATTTTATGATCTGGGTAGGAAAATTACAAATATTATGGTTAGCTTCATAATTTTGGAACATTTTATTTGCTTTACTTTCATAGCTCTATGATAGTGTTCTTTCTGAGTCATAATGTTTAAAATCCTATTAGATTATATAATTACTTTCATTAAAGATGCATTTTAAGTAATTGTTTCAGACAACAAAAAAGATAGATGAGCTCATTTATTGTTTGCTGATTTCTATCAAGTATTCAAAACAACAAAGAGACAAGAACTAATATCTATGAAGAATCCACTTTGTATCAGAAAATTTTCTGACATATGCATGTGTATATATTAAATATAATATATATGTTATGAAATATATAAATTATAATATATTTATGCATATAATTTACTTCTTTCCTGATAATTTTTATAGTAAATGAAAATAAGACTATGTGAGGATAAATTGTCAAAATTTTCAAATAGAAAGTTATTAATTTAAAAAATGTTTAAAAAGGAAATATAATAGATTGCTAATAATAAAATGATAAGATCCCAACATTTAGACTTAATAAAACAATGCAATTTAAAGTTTTAAGGAAAGATTAATTACAATGTGCAGATGCACAAAGACCAACTAGTAAACTTCATCTCTTTTATTTTACTGATGCAGAATTAAATCCCAAGGATGCCAGGGAGCATGCTTAAATTTGCCTAGCTTCTGACACATAAAAACAATTCTAGATCTCTACTCCCCTCATCTCCGTCTATTTCCAATGACATTACATTACTATGTGTTGGAGATTGACTCACATTCTCCACAAAAGACAGGATAATGTCTTAATCTACATTCCTGTAGGTATGAACACATTTATAAAAAGGGCCTTTTGAAGATATTATTAATTAAGCTGTGACCAGACTGAGTGATAGTAGACCTCAATCCCCACGAATGGAGGCCTCATAAAGAGAGGATATTTGACACAGTCAGAGCAAGTCACATGAAGAAGTCAGAGAAGAGAGACAGCAATATAGCCGTGTAACAAACGATTGCCATCACCAGAAGCTAGGACCCTGGGAGAAAGGATGGCCTCGCCAACATCATCATTTTGGACCTCTAGCCTTCAAAACCAAATGCTTGTTGTTTAAGTCAACCCATTGTGCAGTATGTGTCATAGCTGCTCTGGCAAACTAAGACAGTATATATTTTTGAATATTTGTCATATAGTTTTATTGGTTTGAACTTCCATCAGAAAATGTGTGGTATTCTTGTAGATAACCATGTATTTCTGTCAAATGTGAGCACTACTAGAACCTTCCTATTAATTTTATAACCCATTTTCATTTTATAGATTCATTTTTCCCAGAACTGTGTTTATACTAGAAAGTACAAGGCAATTAAAATCTTTCATAGGCTGCTAAAAACACACTAAAATTTCTGTTGGAAACTTCCAGATAACTTGAAAAACAGGCTATTTCAGAGTAGGTGTTTATGTCCCAATGAGACAAATGATCACGTTTATTGGGATATGTGACTATGGTATGTTAGTGTTTTACCCACATGACCAGAACAAACTTAGTTAAAATGGAACATTGTAAAGGAACCCACTTTCTACTTATTCTATTTCTGAATATACATTAAGAGATTTTAAGTCAGGACTTTAAGAAGGTTATTAAAGGGCTTCTTGAGAATGATTTCATACATATTCGGGAATAAGGACATGATACATGTGAAGACTCACACATATGCATATTTGTATCTCTATGTATCTCTGTAAATACATATTGTAGTGTGGTTGTTTATATTTATATATATAATTACAGATGTGCAATTAACATTAAGTTAGGCATGTTACCTAAAACCGGAAAGTTCAAAAATTCCAATTCCAATACAAATTTCATATTCTTTGTAAAAAGGACACTGGCAAAACAAAAGAAAACTTACAAAAATAAACGCTTCACCTTAACATTGCCTTCAACTAATCTCTGTTCTTAGTAATTTGAGTTTCTTTACATTGCCTTATCAGTGTATGTGCAAGTCTGTTTATAACTGGTAAATTCCTCATATCAGGATTATTTCATTTACAGAAAATGTTAAGCCTTTGCTCAAGACTTTACAAATACACTTGAAGCAGCCATTTGTCAATAGTTTGACTGAAGAGCCTTTACATCCCTCTAAGAATATTGTAAAAGAATTTCGACCTGCAATTAGTACTGATGCAGAAGAGCAGTTCTACCTATATCCTGGTCCTAAAGAGTACCAACAGCTCCAAACAATTGAGATGATTATATATGGCAACTACTCTTACTACCGGGTTAGAGGTGTCATGTTAGCATTTTCTCACAGCTGAAAGTATAACACCAAGTAACATTTTCTATGCTTAATTTGATATTTTCTCTTTTTCCAGTTCTTAACATTTAACTGAAGTTTTCAATGCTTGAGAAATGATTGAAAACTGAAAATTTTACTTCCAATTAAATTTTTCTAATCATCAGGCATTTTACTTCAAAATATATTAACTCTGTCTTGATTTAAAGACCTTGTTAGTATCTACAGATGTTACATTTTCTTTGGTTAAAACCTTTATCTTTAAGCATGGCATTTTAATATCAATATCACATTTTGTGAAATGAATCAATGCTGGTACACCCATTGACCAATTTCAATGCTGCATAATTCAAGACATTAGTCCCTAAATGAATAAAATTAGAGGCAATGCATTCTCAGATAGTATAAATCTATAATGATTGCAGTTATCTACTTCTATAACGCTGTTCTTTTTTTTCTCATCATTATCAGTAATATTTTATAGAGCTAGCCCTCTTAAATTATCAATAGATCTTATCACTGCATTTATAAGATTTTATTTCTAATATCTAATTTCTGTCCACATTTTTACACTTTTTGTTGTATTTTTTCTTTACCTCTAGAGGCAGCAGCATCACCATCATGTAATGAACTCTTGGATAAGATTCATTTACCTCTGTCTCAGTTCCTTTATGTTCCCACCCTGTTTCTTACATACTGAAAACAGATTCACATGAAATATTAATGAAATCTCAGTTGAAAAAAAGAATCAATACATACGCACATTTTTTGGTAAAAATTTACATTTATATATATGAAATACTCCACAGTTAGCCCATTCAATTTGCTTTGAAGGGATAAAGATTGTCAGAGCATGAAAGCAAAGAGAAAAGAAGAGTTAATATTCTGCTTCTGACATTCAAAAGAGGAGAAAGAGTACATATAAAAGGGAAAAAGAATGCCAGTCACCTACAACATTACAAAGATATAACAGTTCTCTGCCTCCCGTACAACTTTTCTGAAGGCAAGAGGTTTAAAAACAAACAAAACTACTGTCTAAATACTTGTTCCTAAATGTATGATGTGAATTATTTTAATGGATTAAGCTTTCTGAATTTGACTAAAAGTTTCCCTTCCTGCCATGCCATGGATTAGGACTAATGAAAAAGAGAAAATAAAGGTCTTATCTTTTTTTTGCACATGGTCTAGTATGCTCATAATAATCATTGTGGAATAGTATTATATGGTATGTTCAGAAAATAATTATTATGTTTCTTGATATTTTCACTTAAATATGAGGTTGAAGTAATGAGCTTGTGCTATTGCTTTCGTGAACGACAGAATAATACATAGATGCCAAGGACACTTGTGGTTGAGGACATGAGGAAACTGAAAGTAGAAAACCAACTAGAAATTGTTTGAAAATATTTTTATTACAATAGTCAATAATTATGAATATTTTTTCACTGCTGAGAATATTTCAATTAAATTTATTTTATATACTCCTTAAAATATTTTGTATTTAATAAATGCATAAATACAAAGAATAAAATGATAACTTCTACAACAAAACTCCCCTGACAACTCCCATAACAAATATGACAATTCCCATAAACCAGAATTTACCACCATTAAGATCTGGGCATATTTGCTTCCACATAATTGCTTATTTTCATTGTTCTTGTTGTAAAATCATTATAGCTTTTGTTAAATAAAGATATATATTATTTATGAAAATTCAGACAATTCAGCAAAACACCAAAAGTAAAGGTAAAAGAAAACAATCTTCAAATCCTACTACACAGACATTACCAAATTTGGCATTAATTAAACATTATTCCAAACATCTTCTTGTGTCCATATATTACAGAAAGATAGATTTAGATATAGCTATATAGAGAGATAGAAATATAGGCATAAAGATGCATTCTTATCAAAATCATATTTAGATTATATTTTAATAAATACATTAAAGGCAATTTAATAGGAAAAATAAGTAAACAGAACAAATTTTTACCTTTACATACAGGTTACAATGTAAGATTTATTACATGAGGGGATAAAAGCCTCTAAGTGAAAAAATTCATTGATGACTTCATTTTGAATCTCACTTTAAATTTATATATAATATTTGACTTATTGCCATAATATTGGACTTTATCTTATTTTCTCTTACCTACCACTTTATTTTTGATAATTTTATGAATATTTTTAATAGTTTACCATGTAAAAATGTGATTATGTGAATACATTTCTGTAACTAGAATAGTAATTCCTTAACAATGTTCATTTTTGCATGTAAATTTTTAAACATTTAAATCTATTCACCTGTCCACTTGGTCATTTTATTGCAAATTTTTGATCCCTGATCTCTTTATTTTGTTTCATCCCTTAATTGCCTGATTATTTGTAAATTAGCTTTTTTTATTCCCATGGGATATCATGGGCACTAGATTCAAGGCTTATTTCCATGTTTGAAAATCACTACTTATTATCTTTATACATCCTCAACCCGCTCACCACATTCTTGGCTCAGACTTCCTCTCAGGTTGTAGGTACTCTTTCTTTATCCTCTGGAATTGACTGATAAGAGGATTTATTTTTCCTTTACATTTTTTTTTCCTTTTCTACCCTTGCATATCTGATTAATTATATATTCTTAAATTTCAATAATTTAGTGATCATTTCCATTTACCTTTGTTACTTACCTCAATGTTTCTCCTTTGTCAAAACTTAAACATGTGTTTTCCATTCTTTGCAACTTCATATGTTCTTTTTTAACAAATCAATTTTATTTATTCATATTAATAAAGCATAAATCCATACAAAGTGTACAATCAATGGTATTTGGTATAATCACATATTTGTACATTCATCACTTCAATCATTCTTAGAGCACTTTCATTATTCCAATAATAATAATAAAAACAAACAAAACTTATCACCTCTCAGTCTCTTTGCTTCCCCTGCCATACATAGCTGCTATTCTTTTTTTCCTTCTCTCTAGTACATTTGTATTTATACTTTGTAAAAACAGTCTTATATATGCAATATCACCCATATCCATGTTCCACATGAGGTTTTACTATCTTATACAGTCCCGAGCTAGAGTTTTTAGCTTTCCTTCTAATAATATACGTGATCTTAGACTTTCCCTTTCAACTACTGTCATACTCATACAATAGCACTGCTTGCAACTTCATATTTAATTCTGAGTTTTAAATAAGATTGGTTAATGTCCTTAGGTCTCCAAATATTCTTTTCATTTTATAGTTTCATCATTTTATCCTTGAAATATTTGAAATGATTGTGAAGAATTTATCTTTTCTTAATTTACATTTCCTTTTTGCAAATATATTTCTTTCTTTTTTATATTTTAGCTGTTAAAATATATGCAAGGTCATTTTGTTTTATCTTATGAATGTTTGGGAAACTCTATCCAGACATTTATCTGCTCTGATATAATGTTTATTCCTAATTCACTTTTTATAATAGAGATCAGTTGCTCTTGCTTCTCAGCTACAATAGAAGGTCTGTATATTTTGTGATCCATCCATTTTTTGGATAATCTGATGAAAAAACAAAGATTGAAGGGAGAGTGGAATCCAAGTGGCAATAATAATAATTAAGTGCTCACAATGTTCTAAATACTCTTCAAAGTACTTTACATTTATTAAACCATTTAATCTCCACAACAGCACCATGGCATTACTGCAATTATTATCCTTCTTATATAAATGATATAACGGAAGCACCAAAATGTTAAACAAGCTGTCCGAAGTAACACAGCTTGATAAACAACAGAGAGAGTATGTAGTTTTTTTAGAATACATGGGCTCTGCTTTACTCTTGTGAGATTCTCTCTATTTCCTAATTTATATTTTCCTCATCTACTTGTAGAGATCTATTATCCTCAAGAGGTAATACATTACCCCATTGAGTCATTATGTCGATTCAACATGTACCTCATGAGCTTAAGTTCCATCAAATACAGTCAACCCTTTTTGGTATCTTTCTATTTCACCCTGTTATTTTCAGGTGTTGTTTGAATATTTTATCTATCAAAGTAAAACACAAGACTTTCCCTCAGTTTGCTCCCTTCCTCCTATTTTTTTTTTTCATTTAAAAAATGTATTGCAGTATATCACTTATACATAAACATACATGAACAATAGGTGTATAGAAAAAGTTGTGAACTTACAAAACAGATATGCACAACATCATACAGGGCTCTCATACCTCACCCTACCACCAATATCTTGCATTGTTGTAAAACATTTTTAACAAATGATGAACTACTAACCAAAGCATCTTACATTTGGTGTATTTTCCCCCAACTCACCCTACTATTATTTTATATCATTCATACATGAACAAATGTAAACAATGAATGTGTAGTAAAAGTTGTGAACTTACAAAACAAACATGCATGACATTATACAGTCGTCCCATACATCAACCCACCACCAACACCTTGCATTGTTGTGAGACATTTGTAAAAAATTTTGAAGGAATATTGTCAAAATCTTACTACTAACTATAGTCTAGATCTTACATTTGATCTATTTTTCCCCCAACCCACCTTATTATAATTTTTTAAAATATATTTTTATTACAGAAGTTGTGATTACAAAACAATCATGCTCATGTGCAGAATTCCCTTACAACAGCCCTCCATCAACACACCACACTGTGGTGGAGTATCTCACAATTCTTACAGATTGTGAGATAATAACATCAGACTATTACCAGTAACCATGGTCTATCATGTACGTTTGGCACACTTTAACCATACTCCTCCAATATCAACATAGTACATCATTGGCATAGATGCATGAATATTACAGTGTTGCTGTTAACTTCAGTCCATAGGCACTCCAGTTTTATTTTTGCCATGCTTCTCCAAATTCCCACCACCCTGCAATAGTGACATACATCGGCTCTAGCTCAAAAAGAACACTCTTGCTTGTATACCTCAACCACAGTTCTCATCTACTGGATTTACTGTGTTATTCAGTCACTAGATTATGCTCTAGCTTTCTTCAATTGACATTTACAACCCTAGACTACCCTTTCCATCCACCTTTCCATTTATAAGCCAACTATTACTCACTATAATGTTTTACAAACAACTCAATACATTCCTACACTTTTACAGTCGAGTTAATTAAAACTTCTACATACATTAAGCATCAGCAATCCATCTCAGTTGTCCTCTTATCTCCTTTAAGAATCCACCACCTACCACCAGGTCTTGAAAATGTTTTCCTACATTTTCTTCTAGAAACTTTATGGTTCCTACTTTTATATTTAGGTCTTTGATCCATTTTGAGTTAATTTTTGTATAAGGTATGAGATAGGGGTCCTCTTTCTTTCTTTTGGATATAGATATCCTGTTCCCCAGCACCATTGTTGAATGGACTGTTCTGCCTGTGCTGGGTGGGTTTGACAGGCTTGTCAAAAATCACTTGATCATCGAAGTGAGGGTCTGTTTCTGAACCAGCAATTCCCTTCCCTTGATCTGTGTCTGTTTTTATGCCATTACCATGTTGTTGTTTTTTTTTTTT
>JAQZBX010107911.1:0-10603 GCA_029593785.1 Cabassous unicinctus
TTATTGTCTCTCCTCTGTGTCTCTTTGTGTTACATCATCTTGCTATGCCAGCTCTCCATGTGGGCCAGTACTCCTGCGCAGCCCAGCTCGCCGCATGGGCCAGCTCTCCGCTCAGGCCATCTTGCCACACGGACCAGCTTGCCTTTCACCAGGAGGCCCTGGGAATCAAACCCTGGACCTCCCATATGGTAGATGGGAGCCCAATCACTTGAGCCACATCCATTTCCCTGGTTTGGGTTTTTATCATGAAAGGGGGTTAGATTTTTTCTAATGCTCTTTCTGCATCTATTGAGATGATCATGCAGCTTTTATCCTTAATTCTACTAATACGGTATATTACATTTGATTTTTGTATGTTGAACCAACCTTGCATAAATCCCACTTGGTATTTTTCATATGTTGTTGGATGCGATTGGCTAATATTTCTGAGGATTTTTTGTAACTATTTTCCTATGGGATATTTGTCTGTAGTTTTCTTCTCTTATGATGTCTTTGCTGGGTTTCAGTATCAGGATAATACGGCCTTAGAGAATGAGCTGGGAAGCGTTCTCTCCTCTTCTGCGTCACACAGATATCATTTGGGTCTAGTTAGTTTATAGTGTTTATCAAGTCTTCTATTTCCTTGTTGACCTTCTGTCTAGTTGTTCTATCCATCACTGAAAGTGAGGTTTTAAAGTCTCCAACTATTACTGGTGAATTGTCTATTTCTCCCTTCAATCCCGCCAGTTTTTGCTCCATGTATTTTGGGACTCTGTTGTTAAGTGTATGTATGTTTATAATTGTTATATCTTTTATTATTCTATAATGTTCTTCTTTATCTCCAGTAACAATTTTTGTCTTAAAGTCTAAAGTATCTAAAGTAGAGTATAGGCACTCTAGCTCTCTTTGGCTATTTGCATGGTATATTTTTCCATTCTATTATTTTTCAACCTATTTGTGTCTTTAAATCTAAAGTGTGTCCTTTATAGATAGCATATTGATCACTAATGTTTTTAATCCATTCTGCTAATCTCTGCCTTTTAATTGGAATGTTTTATCCATTCATGTTTAGTGATTTAATGTAATGTCTGCCATTTTGCTATTTGTTTTCTAAATATCTTATGTGTTCTTTGTTCCTCTATTCCTCCATTAATTTTTTTTTTTTGTATTAAATATTTTCTAGTATGCCATCTTAACTCCTTTGTTGTTTCTTTTACTCTATTTTTCAGTTACTTTCCTAGTCGCCGCCCTGGAATTACAATTAACATTTTAACTTATAACTATAGACTTTAATTTGCTTCAAGTTACTTCTTGGAATTTGAATATTCTAGTCCAAATTAAGTCCAGCAAAATAAAAATGAGTTCTCCAATTCATACTTTGTTGGTACACACTGGAAGGTTGTTATAATAAGCATTTGCCTCTGGTATGAACACTTACCTTGTCTAATAATACATTCTGCCACAACCTAAAGATACTGAGGTAACTTCTATCCCTGGCACCAAAAGATGTAAAGAAAAACTGCAAAAAAAGAAAAAAAAAGGACTGTTTTAGTGTCATGGAAATAAGGGCAAAGTAAATGTCATGAAAGTCTGCTGGGAACTTGCTGTAGTCAAAGCATACTATTAGGTCACCACTGTCTACTTTATTTATTATTTCATTTAACTTTGTGATACAATAGAAGAAAACCAGGTAATTTGTACATGATGAAAGTTCCTTAAAAACTATCTTACAATAAATAGTGTCTTATAGCAAATATAATTTTGTCAATATTTTCTAAGGAAAGAGGCTTGAAATATGCAGCTGTTTATGTTATCACAGTTTAACTATTAAAATCAATATAATTATAAAGAAAACATGAAAATTATGTTATTCTGAACTTTTCAAAGAGATATAAATTAGTTGTCATTTGAGCCAAGAAAACACAAAGATTAAGAAAAAACTACAAGTGGAATTCAGATAGATTTGTTTTAAGTATCTTAATTTTAAATTATATTCCATTCATACTCTTTTTTAAAAAAATCCAGAAATACTTACTCTCAACTTGTTATAGATATAAAACACTCCATAATAACACTACACTTTGCTTTGAAAGTTGTAGAAGAAAACTGGCATTACTCACAACTGCCAAAAGATCGAAGAAACCCAAATGTCCATCAACCAATGAATGGAGAAACAAAATGCAGTATATACATACAGTGGAATATTATACAGCTGTAAAAAGAAATGAAGTTCTGATACATGCAACAACACAGATGAACCCTGAAGATGACATAAGTGAAATAAACCAGACACAAAAGGACAAAAATTGCATGATCTCCCTGATATGAAGTAAGTAGAATATGCAAACTCATAGAGTCAGAATCTAAAATACAGGTTATCAGGAGACAGAGTGGGGGTAGGGAATAGGTAGTTAATATTTAATTTGTACTGAGTTTCTACTTGGGATGATGGAAAAGTTTTGGTAATGGATTATAGGGATGGTAACACAACATTGTGAATGTAATTAACAACACTGAATTATATATTTGAATGTGGTCAAAAGGGGAAATTTTAGGTATATATATATGCTACAAGAATAAAATTTTTTTAAAAAATCCATGGGACTCTACAACACAAATAATGAGCCCTAAGATAAACCATGTTCTATCGTTAATAGTACAATTATAAAAATTTTATCAATTTTAACAAATGTACCGCACTAATGCAAAGTGTTAATAATATGGTGGTATATGGGAACCCTGTATTTCATGCATAATTTTTCGGTAAGCTCACAACCTCTCTCTCTCTCTCTATATATATATGGTACTTTGAGACTTTTATGGACTCAAGAAAAATCATGTCCTTAGAGTTCACCCATTCCTGTGGGTGTGAACCTATTGTGGGTGTGAACCTATTGTAGGTGGGACCTTTCGATTAGATTACTTCAGTAGGGCGTGGTCCAAGGCCTCTTCAAGCACCAGGGCACACTCACCCTTTCTGCGCACATGGGTATCTTGCTCTCTTGGCCCAAGAAGATGTTTTTCTCAGCTTCCATGGCTCTGCCTTTGAAGTTATTTTTCCTTCAATGTGCCCCTTTTCTGTCCCTTTTAGTCCAGGCTTGCAGTGGTTCCGTTCATACAGATCTTGCAAAACAACTTGTCAGTTTCACATGTAGCATACAGGGATCCCAACTGTCAGACCATAGGACTTCCTACAAATCCTTCTTGGATAACTGCATTTCCAATCCTGACCTGCACTGAAATGGCTGGCTTGTTCAGTCAGATCATCATGAGGCACTCTTCTCTGGGGACTCACTTTCCAGAAGCTCAGAATTTTCCAAAACATCAATTTCTGGTTTCTTTGTACCCAGGAGTTCAGTTCTCAGCTTATACTTTTCTTCTCGCATTTTACTATAAGCTACAATGAGATGCCAGGCTGCACTTTCCACATTTAGTTTGGAAATTTCCTTAGATTGTCACTTTCTCTGCCTTTCATTTGACATCAGTACACAATTTTGACAAGTTCTCTGCCACTTTAAACTAAGGTCACCTTCTTCCAGTTTGCAATGACACACTCATCATTTATGTCTAAGGCCTCAAAACAAGTACCTTTAGCTTTCATTTTTCTACTAATAGTCTCTTCAAAGTAATCTAGGCCTTTTCTATAAAGCACCTCACAATTCTTCCAAAATCTACCCCTTACTCATTTATAAAACCATTGTTCAGGAAGAGTGCTGCTGCCCCAGGCTTCAGAGAGATGGAGCATATTTCCTGGGGATTGCAGAGAATCCAGCCACCACCCTGATGCTTGATGAGGGTAGAGCAGAGAGCATGGTGCTGGGCAAGTCCTTGGAAGAGGTGGGGCTGCTGCTCCATCAGGTGCCAAGGACGAAGCATCATTCTACAGATGACTCTCAGACCTTGAAATCTAATGGAGTATGCCCTACGGGGTTTTGGAACTATTTCAGACCCTGACCACTGTTTTCTTCCCAATTTTTCCCTATGGCAATTGGAATTTTTATCCTGTGACTGTCCTTCCTTTGTATATAGAAAGCAGATAACTTGTTTTCTAAGTTTCACAGGTCCACAACCAGCAGGGAATTGTGCCCTAGGACAGACCACACCTGTAACAGATTTGATGATACTTTCTACTTAATATTGTTACTGAAATGATTTAAGCTTTTTGAGATATTGTGATGGAATGAACGTATTTCACATATGGAAAGAACATATCTTTTGGGGGTCTAGAGGGTGGAGTGTGGTAGTTTGAAGCTTTTATGGACCCTAGAAAAATCTTGTCCTTAGAGCTAATCCATTCCTATGGATGGGACCTTTTGATTAGATTACTTCAGAAGGGCGTGACCCAAGGAGGCTCTTAATCCTCTTACTGGAGTCCTTTATAAACCAATGAATGTGGACAGAGAGCAGAGAGAAAGTTACAGAAGCTGAGAGAGAAAGCCAGAGAAGACTGAAGCTGAAGGAGTCCATGATTGCCAGCAGTCAATCTGTGGGAAGAAAGTATCACCTGATGATGCCTTGATTTGGACATTTTTCTCAGTCTCAAAACCATAAGCTTGCAACCTAATAAATGCCCATTTGAAAAGCCAAACCATTTCTGGTATATTGTATTTCAGCAGCATAGCAAACCGAAACAATATATATATTTGATTAAATTAACAGCCTTCTAAATTTGGGAGGAATTCTGGATAATGAAATTTCTGAACTGCCGGGATATAGAACATACTCTAGAACCTAAAACAAAATTAAAATGATTAACATTCCTTTAATCATAGAGTACATGAATTGGATGAATATTTAACAGTACAGAGGTTTTTCCCATGATGATAAGAAAGGAGATCAATGAATCAGCACAGTGAGTATATAAAGATCAGAGTCTCTGCAATTAAACTGCTTGGGCTCATCTCTGGCTCTACACTTGTTAGTTCTGTGACTTTGGATCACTAGACTTCTCTGTTCTTTAGTTTCCATGACTGCAAAATGAGAATGATTATAGTAATGGATATTTGTGAGTATTAAAATGAGAAAATACATGTAAAGATCTTCAAACAGGGAAGCGGGTGTGGCTCAGTGGATAGAGCCCCCGTTTACCATATGGGAGGCCCGGGTTCGCGTCCTGAGGCCTCCTTGTGAGGGCAGGCTGGCCTGAGTGGTGCGGTGGGCTGATGCAGCAACCTCACGGCAGGAAGCGGGTGTGGCGCAATGGACAGAGCACCCGTTTACCATATGGGAGGCCCCGGGTTCGCTTCCCGGCGCCTCCTTGTGAGGGCAGGCCGGCTCACGCGGCGCCGTGGGCTGATGCGGCAAGACCTCAAAGCAAGGGGGAGATGAGCGGACACAGAGAGGACGCGCAGCGGGTGGACACGGCAGCGCAAGCAGCAAGGGGGGGATAAATAAATAAAAAATAAATAAATAAATCTTTAAAAAAAAAAGATCTTCAAACAGCGCCTGAAACACAATAAATGCTCTGTAAATGTTAGTTGCTATTATCATTATTAAAATTAAAATGTTTGACCCTCAAATTTTACCATATATGTGAGAAACAGTCATACATGAGCTCATGGAGGCATGGTCAGGTTGTTCACTGCAGCACTGTTTATAATAATATTGGAAATAAACTAATGGTATAGGAGTCCTGGGTACATTCATTCTATGAAATGCTATATGGCACTTCAGAAAACGGGCATAGATCTATCTATATGTGCTGACATGTGACTCCAAGAGATAATGTTAAGTTTAAAAATAAGAGAGTTAAAAAAAAAAAAGCATAACTGTTACATTAAAATTAAAAAAGCAAAATATATGTTTATATATGCATATGTAAATGCAAAGAAAAAAGGTCTAGAAGGTCTGAAAAAATACATAGCAAATTGATAACATTGTTTGCCTCTGGAAAGGCAATAGGATTAGGGATTGAGGCACAGAAGGAAGAATTTTAGAATTGTTTGATGACTTTTTTAATAATACAAATACATGTACATATTAATTGTAAAATTAAAAATAAATGTATTTTAGTTCTTCCTCTTCCCTTCCTGAACAGCTCTACCCTAAAGCTATTGGTGGAACAGAGAAAAGTAGGCATTCACACTGGTGGTGGGGGGCAGGTGAGCTGCAGTATCCTACAGGAGGGTGTCAGAAACCAAAAAAGGATGAAGAAACCGTCCATATAAGGGCTGCCCAGTGCAGAGCAGAGCCCAAGTGGGGTTAGAAGGGCCTCTACACGGCGGTGGCCTGGTGCGTGATGTTGAACAAGAACCAGATGAGGAGAGTATGGGGGAAAGGCACAGGTCAGAGCCCAAGGAGGGTAATGATACAAAGGGGTAGCTTGGCAGGGAGCCAAAGCCCAGGCATAGTGAAGAGTGTGGCCACACATGAGGGCAACTAACTAAGGCAGTCAAAGCCAGTGCAGGTGAGGAGGGCATCCATGTGGAGAGGGTGGCACACCATGATGGAGCCAGTGAAGGCGGCTTATGCTGCGGAGTCCAAGCCTGAGCAGGGTGACCACACATAGGGACAGGCTGGCACAGACGGTCAGAGCACAAGCGGGGAATGGAGGGCATCCCTGTGGAGGGGAACTCTGTGGTGTTAGACTGAATTCGGAGGTATTGGTGTGAATTCACAGTTTGCAATACATAGAGATAGACAAGGAAATACAGATGTATAAGTGGGTATATGTGTGTGTATGGGTATGTAATTATATAGACATAATATATTCCCTTTTTCTGCCCACCTAGAGGGCCCAAGAACAGTGGCACTCCAATAACGAGGAACACATTGGCTTCTAAATATCAATCTCTCCTTGGAGAAGGAGCCGATTCCCGTTCTGGGGCAGGAAAAATCTGAAACATCTTGTGCCAAAAAGCAAGGGAACACTCAAAAAAATGCTGAGAATAGTCAAAAGGACACTGGAGTCAGTTTGAGGGGGCTATCACTGGCCAAATTTGGGACAAACTGAGCATCAAAATAAATAATGATAATAATGGATTATGACTCATTGAATAAAATAAGAAACCATGAGTTCATACTGATATAAATAAATAAATACATTTAAAGTATGATATGTTTGAATAGTTTCAAGGTACCTTGTTACAAAATACTATTAATTACAAAGGAAAATAAGTAACTTTAAATTCAAGTCTGGTAGACACCACCTTAATCAAGTTATCAGAGTGATGTCACCATTAATGTACAAATTGAAACTATGTGCTATCTTATAGTATGCAATGGGAAAATTTCAATATCATTTCTATGTTATACCTGCCAAAACTGCATAACCTAAATTTAATCACAAGGAAATATCAGATAAACACAAATTGAGGAATAGGCTAAGAAAAAACCTGACACTGTAATCTTTAAAAGCATCAAAGGCATAAAAGTCAAGGAAAGACTAAGGAACTATTACAGACTAAGGAAATTAAAAAGCATGACAACTAAATATAATGTATAATTCTGAACTGGGTCTATTTGCTAAAAAGGACATTATGGGGATAATAGGGGAAATTGAATGGGGTCTGAGAACTGAACAGTGAAAACAGCTCAATATGAATTTCTTGATTTTGATGGTTATATTATGGTAATGTAAGAGAATTTTTTGTTTTGTTTGTTGGAAATACATACTAAAATATTTGGGGTGATAAGGCATCAGGTTAATAACTTACTCCTAAATAGATCAAAGGGGGAAAGTTCTTTGTACTCTATTTGGAAGTTTTCTGTAAGGTTGATATAGTTTCAAAATAATAATATTTAAAGTGCATTTGAAAAAAACTTTACAAGATGAAAAGTATCATTACAATGATTTAGTGTCATGGTAATATCTCTCTCTCCTCCCTCCCCCCCTTAATCCCTTTCTCCCTCTCTCTGTTCCTCACAATTCCCTTAGCTTCCTTTATCTTTCTTCTTCTTTCTTTCCCTTCCATCCCTTTCCATTCCCTCTTTCCTTCCTTCCTCTTTCTTCTCCTCTTCCCTTCCCTTTTACTCCTTCCTTTTCTTTCATTATTCTTTTTCCCCCCAGCATTATGCTTCTAATATAGCACAAAGTCCCAATTTTCAGGTAGGAAGATTCTTCACATATTTCATTAAGAATAGACAGGATCTGCAGGCATATATTAAAAATGATGGCATTTAAAAATAATTGCCATTCTAAAAAAAAGATTTAAAAGATTATAATGAGTATGTATTTATTTGCTACCCAAATCTCAGTTCACAAGAACCATTTGTTCTTAATAGTTGCTACTGTACAGGTATTATTGACTAAACAACAATCATGGAAATTATTAGAGTATTTAGAATTAATAAGGATGTTTTGCTAATGCTTACCCTACCTACCTCTTATAATGAAGAAATAAAAACTGTAGATTAAAGTTCTCTGAAAACTATAAAGTGAAAAAAATGTTGTCATTTAAAGCTGATCACCAACAAGTATTTAAGTATCCAGAAATCTAGTATTAAATACAGTGTATCTCCATCCACTATCCCTAACTCAAGTGTTGCAGTTTGGCAGTTTGATGTAATTATGAATTCCAAAAATAGATATTGGATCATGCTTGTAAACTAGTCTGCTAATCTGGGCATGATTAAGTTATGATTAGGGCGTTAACTGGGCCATGTCAGTAGGGCATTGAGCCCCACCCCTTGGTGGGGCAGGAATCAAATATAAAAGGCATGGCAAAGAACAGTGTTGAAGCAGTTTTGATGTTGGAGTTCTGGTGAGGAAGGAGAGAAGGCCCCGGGATAGAGACGAGTCATTCGCCTGAGAGTTCACAGCTGGCCTTGTGGAGAGAAGCAAAGCCTAGAGAGCCTCATAGTCTACAGCTGACCTTGTGGAGGAAATAGAAGAGTTAAGCCCGGAGAGAAAGGCAGGCCCGGGAAGAGAGGAACCCAAGAAGCCTGAACCTGGCAAACTTCGGCAGCTGTCTTGCTCCAACACATGGCAATGGACTTTGGTGAGGGAAGAAACTTATGCTTTATGGCCTGGTAACTGTGGACTTCTACCCCAAATAAATACCCTTTATAAAGACCAACCAATTTCTGGTATTTTGCATCAGCACCCCTTTGGCTGACTAATACACTCAAGGAAGTTTTGCCTATAATCTCAATATTGACTATCAATATGAGGCAGATTTTCTTCACATTATGTGATAGGGTAATGGCAGAAAAAATTTTCACCTTTTCACCATCTGTGATGATCTGGATAGCATTTGGGATGAGTCTAGCAGTTTTCTCTTTGGTCATGAAGGTTATGTCCTTTAAAGCAATAGAAATCTAAATGCACAAAAGAATGGAAAATTGCAAAACATATTTTTCAGAGAAACATGTTCAAGCAAAACACCAAGTATTATATCAATCAAATGCATAACATTCAGTTGAAAAATCTAAAGGAGCTAATAAGCACATAATTGTATTCTCTGAGAAAAATAGGGTAAGCAGTCAGATGTTCTTCCCTCCAGTACTCTCCCCCATCAACTCCTATGTCGAACATTAGGACAAAGTGTGAAAAGACATGTAGGTGTTCATGCTCTATATTAACAAACACACACACAAATAAAATTCAGACAGCCTGTCATATAAGACGTGTTTCTGGCAGCCTGCAGGATCTATACTTGAGTTTTTCAACATGAAATCTTTGTAAAATTGTATTAAATATGTACAAATGGAGTTCAATGTATTAAGAAAAATATATTAAACACTATACATACGTTTACATGTGTAAAAGTACAAACAAATACATATAAATTTATTTTAGCATCTAAAGTACATGGTTATTGGAAGAACTGTGCACATTTCTATCTATGCAGTTATTTGTGCCAACAAATTAAAGGCAAAATATATCTTACTGTAGTTTCCCATCTGAAGATGTTGCTATGGAAACAAAGCCAGTTTTCTGAAAGGTAAAGTCGTCCCTGAAGCAAAATATCCTTCTGTAGAGCACAAGCATAATCTATATACACAAAAAAAAGGAACAGTTTATTCACAAAAAAATTCGGCAACTTAATAAACCTTACACTATTTTTTTTACCTTACACTAGTTAAACATATGCAAAGTTATCATTGTTTGTTCTTCTATTTATTCATTTGCTCATTCATTCATTCATATACTTTAGGTACGATCAGCCAGATATTTTGCTGGGCACTAGAGTTGCAGTGGTGAATAAACCACAAATGGTCCTTGCTCTCCTAGAACACAAGTCTAGAGGGGAAGATAGAAAATAAGCAAATAAATACAAAAATAATTATGATAAAAGTATAGGAAAAAAATATGAAAGCCCATAATAAAGGATTTTATGGGGTATGGAAGAGGGAGCGTATCAAAAAGAATTCGCCTGAAAAAGTGATCTTTAAACTGAGATCTAAAGATCCCTATAAAGGGGTAAATGGACCATGAAGGAACAGTATGTGCAAAGGCCCTATGGTTGAAAGAAACAACATATTTGAGGGAAGCGGGTGTGGCTCAATCGATAGAGCTCCCGTTTACCATATGAGAGGCCCCGGGTTCGCTTCCCAGGGCCTCCTTGTGAGGGCAGGCCGGCCCGCGCTTCCCGGTGGGCTGATGCAGCAAGACCTCACAACAGGAAGCGGGTGTGGCTCAATCGATAGAGCCCCCGTTTACCATGTGTGAGGCCCCTGGTTC
>JAQZBX010107912.1:0-10599 GCA_029593785.1 Cabassous unicinctus
CCCCGGCTGCGGGGCCGAGGGAGGCCCGTGGACAGGCCAAAGCCCATAAGCACCAACCCTGGCCCTGCACAGCACGTCCCTCGACCAACCCGATCGCCCGTCTAGAACAGCTTTTCAAGGACGACTTCGTCCAAAGGAAGCCAAGAGGACGTGTGCCTGGCTCCACCGCGGCTCCAGGACACGTGGGCGTGGCCCTGCGTGGGCCTGGCCAGCCTTCTCAGCCGCAACACGTGCCCGCCTGGCCCGGGGCAGCGCCTACCTGGGCCCACGGGCGTGGCCTTGTATGGGGGCCTTTGCGGCCGTGATCACTCAAAGGCTCTCGGGGGAGAGCACCTGCGTTTCGGGTGGGCCCCAAATCCAAGGGCAGGTGTCCTTAATAGTAGCGGGAGGCACCTGCGGGATGGTGGAGCAGAGTGGGGCGCCGCGGCCAGCAGAGCCAGGGCTGGAGGAGGCAGAGAGGGGCTTCCAAGAGCAGGACGAGCTTCCGCTTGGAGCCCCAGTTGTGCCGCCTTGTGCCAGCAGCCAGAGGCCTGGTACCGGGCAGCCCCCAGGCCGGCAGCACGGGCAGGAGCCAGGAGGAGACACGGCACGGGCTGTCGGCAGCTGGGCAGTGCATTCCCCACAGGGACACGGGGCGACCGCGCCCACAGACCAGGGCGGACAGCAGGCACTGGGGAGGGACGCTGGGCTTGCTCGGCCCACGCAGCCCACCCCGGGCCTCCTACTCCCCACGGCCCACTCGATAGGAGCACTTTGCTGAGCAACGAAACAAGGAGCTTGTACGACTAACCAGCGCACGTGTTGAGACCTAACAGCAGACGCAGCGCAGCTGAACAGAAAACCGGCGAAGCCAGGGAGGCCTGGAGTGCAGGTCAGGACAGAGAAGAGGACAGGGAGGCGGAGGGAAGGAGAGCCGAAGGCCAGCAGAAGCAGGAAGGCCCGAGAGCCGGCGGCATGGCGACGTGGAGGACGGGGCTCCTGTCCAGGGGGTGGCGGCAGCCCCTCGAACCAGCAGAGCAGAACACTCAGGCCCGGTGCTGCCTGGCTGGCAGCTCCGCCCTGCCGCACCGTGCCCCAGCCTCGCCTGCTGGTGAGGACGGCGCGCTCTGGACTCGGGGCACACGACCTCATCTAGCGACGTCAGTCTGCAAAGGCCGAGTCCAGGTAGTACCCTGAGAATGGGATAAGGGCGGGGCCAGGGCAGCCCCTCACGCGCCCCAGAGACGTGCTCGCGGCCGCCGAGAGGCACGCTGAGCACCACACTCCTACCGCAGTGGGCGGGGGCAGCCACGTCACATCCAGCCACGTTCTTCTTCCGTGAAAGAACCGCAGAGGCTCTCACCACAACAGCCCATGAACCCACAAGGAGCACGGGGCGCAGGAGGGGGCAGCGGCAGCGCCGGCAATGTGTGGCCTAGGAAGGCGGGACTCGAGCCCCCCGTGCCAGCGTGCGCAGAGTGACGGCCTCAGTGTTTGTGGCAGGGTGCCGCCTCGGGCAGCTCATAAAGGAAGGGCTTTGGGGAGGTGCCGGGGGACAGGGGAAGGGGGCGAGATGGACAGTGGCCCCGCCAGGAAGAATCCCAGGCCCACTGGGGCCAGTGCCTCAGGACACACTCCTGTCCAGCCCGGGGGAAGGGCAGCCGAGGCAGGTGCCCCGTCCACAGCTCAGCCCTGCAGCCCCCCACCGCCGCCCCCGCCGCCTGCACGTCCCCCAGCACGTGCCCAGCTCCCAACCGCGTTCTTAAATAACCCCAAACAAGAACGGGGGGCAGGTTGTGAGCGAATCACCAGAAGCAACAGAGGGCGTGAAGAGCCGTTCCCAGACGTGTTTTATGTAACATCTATATGATCTAAGTTCATTTATAAAATAAAAAAGTACATAAAAAAAAAACAGCCATTCCCAGAGTGACCGTGGGGGCGCAACTGCGGAGGGTCACGTTTCAGACGCGTGTCCTCGCGCGTCAGACGTCCCACCAAACGTGACAGCTTTCTAAAGGGCCCCCTGGGAAACGCTAGGGAAGGGAGGCTTCGACCCCCGCCCTGGGGCTGCTCGCGGCCCTCCCTCCAGCCCCCTCGTCCCCCGATTCTACCCTTGCCTCGCTCTGCACCGAGATGCCCCTTCAGCCCCACTGACCCCAAAGACTGAGGGATCCCAAGTCTCAGCCACAGCCAGAACCTACTTTGTGCAATGGCTTCTGGAACCTCCCGCCTCCCCTTCCCCAGAGCACCTGCTGGGCTCCCTGCGCGGCCACGGGTTTCTGCACGGCTGCCGCGCGGCCTGAGTGCTTCTGACCTCCCTGCACTCAGCCAGGGACCCCCCCCCCGACCCCCAGCCTCCACGCGGCCAAAAGCACGAGAATACTCACTTTCCTCGTCGATTTTCAGCTCCTCGTTGTTCTTTATCTTCTCAGCAATCTCTTCTTCGTTGTGGCCTTTACTTGCCAGAAACTTCACTTTATACTCATCCCATGACACGCGGCCTGAGAGAGAGTTTCACGTTCACCTTTTTTCAAAGGGACGTTTAACGTTCTGCGACGTCGGCTGAGGCCTGCGTGCTGTAGGCAGCTCCAAGCTCCCAAGAGCAGAGGGTCTGCGCAGTGAGGCGGCCACGGCCCCAAACCCCACTCCCTACCCGCCTGAGGAAGGCGGCGTCCACCTGCCGGCCGCCCAGGGACACAGCCCCTGCCCCTGTGCAGCCCCGGAGCAGAGGAGCCATTCCTCGCAGCTCCTGCGCTGCCCGAGTCCCACCCAGACTGAAGAACCAGGGGCCCCTGCCCCAGGCAGGGCACCCCCAGTGTGGACGGGCCCTGGGGAAGGTGGAGAAAGGGGCAGACGCCAACGTCACCCCCACAATGCACTTTCTGACACTACAACCTGTGCAGGGGGGACGTGGGGGCCAGACTCAGGCAGAGCCCTGCTCCCACGGCCTCCTTGCCACAGCCAAGCACAGCAATTCCACAGGCCCCCAGCAAAAGGGGTGCTGCGGCCGAGGCCCGAGGCAGGGGCAGGGGCAGGGGAGGGTCACAGGGGAGATGGAACACAGCTCATCCCCTCCCCGACAGCTCCCCCGCCCCCACAGCCCAGCCCCCTCCCCAGGACCCCACGCAGAGACCACCGCTCAGTGAGGTCCCCCCAGTCACTCGGTTCTTTCCCTCCCAGGAATCTGGTGGCCCCAGAGCTAAGAACTGTCCTGACACCACAAGGTGCCCTGAAAATCAGGGTCTGTGGAGTTGACCGGTCACTTAAAAGAGAAAACGTTCCTGCCGCCAGCCTCACCGCAGGCAGCGGCAGCGGCAGCACTGGGCAGAGCCAGGGAGAGGCCGGAGCCCCCGCCCAGCCCGAGCGTCTGCCCCAGGTCTGCCCCCACGCACCACCCGAGACGCCCACCGTCGCCGTCGGGGTCCACCGCGCGGAAGTACAGCTTGTTCTCCTTTACGGCCTCCTGGAAGTGCTCAGCCGTCTTCTCCATGATCCACCGCTGCATCTCCTTGGCACTGATTTTCCGGTCCACGTTCACGTCTACCCTGTAGGCAGAGGATGAAGAGGTCAGACGGCCTCTGGGGACACCCAGAGGTGCAAGTGAGCAGCGCTGGGAGCACGGGTGCCCGGGGCCCAGGGACGCGGCCCCTGCCAAGGGCCTTGGTGTCAGAGGCCAGGGCACGCGCCTGAGCGCCAGGGCGCAGGCAGCGCAGGGCACAGGCCGCGCGAGGCGCAGGCAAGGCCGCCCGAGGGGCGGGGGTGGGGCCGGGTGGGCTTGCAGCCGCGGCATGGACTTGCCCAGTACAGCCGGGGCTCTGCGCTAACGGAATGACGGGAGGAAGGATGGGCGAGAACTGCAGCTCGAGAACCCACAAGACGACACGGGAGACGAGTCTGCCTCCACGACCAGGTACACTCCAGACCCGACGAGGGGACGGTGAGGTGGCGGACCCGGTCCCCGGAGCCAGCTCCAGCAGCCCAGCCACGGCCCCACACCCGCCTGGGCTCGCGCAGCCCCTACTTGGAGAAGATGACCATCAGCTTCCGCCGGCTCCTGCGCGGCTCGGCCTCCTCCTCGAAGGCGGCCCGGTCCCTGCCCAGGAACACCTCCTGGTGGAAGTCCTTGTTGAGGTGCCCATCCGCCTCCAGCTTCACCCCGTTCAGGTGGTCCGGGGGCAGCAGCTCACGCTCCTCCCGCACAGACGAGTGGTTGGCGGGGCGTGCGGATGCGCCGGTCAGCAGCAGGATGCCCAGCAGGCACAGGCGGCGCAAGGCCAGGATGGGGGGCGCCGCCTGCCCGGTCATGGTCACCTCTGGAGGGGAGCGCCTTCCACGCCCTGACACCTCCCGTGGCCCCTGGAGGCCGCGACAGGGCCTGAGAGCTGTCAGCCTGCGAGGAGGACACAGCCGTCACCACGAGGCCCCGGCAGGGGCTTCAGCAGAGACTTCTGCTCTGTGGCGCTGCACGTGACGCCCCCGGCACTCTCCCTGGCACCTGCTCTTTTTTAAAAGCTCTTGGTTTCCGCCTCCACCCTCCCAGGAACTGCCTGGCCTCCTGGCCCATGCCGTCCCCTGCAAACCCCGACCTGCACACCATGACCTCTGAGCACCGGCTCTCAACCAAGAACGGGAAGCAGCCCCCAGCGGGGATTCCTTTAGGGAGACCAATGGGATGGCCCCAAGTGCAGGGCGCCCCACCCCAGCCCCTCTCACGCCCACCCCATGTCCACCATGATAGCCCTGCAACCACACTGAGAAGGCCAGGAACCCCCAGGATCCAGGAAGTCTGTCTCCTGGGTGTGCCTAGGCCTGGTGAGAAGGGAGGCTTGGGATGCCCAGCCAGGAGGGGCACTCACAACACCCTCCTGCCCACATCTCTACCTCAGGGACCCCAGACCCATGAAAAGCAGGCACCCAAGTCACTGGGTCCCATCTCCAAGCTTAGCCACCGTGGCCTTCTCCGACATCAGCTGCTCCCACCCCTGCCCCTCTGCTGCCGGCTACTCTGGGCCCCCTCCCGGGCCTTCTCCCCCAGCCCAGACTTCTCCTGGGGCTCCAGCTCAGTGAGCCCAGCTGCCCCCTCAGTGGAGTCTCCAGCTTCACGCTCTACTGCCTTCCCACCCCTGGCCTGTTCCTCCAGCAGTCTGTCCACCTGGCAAACACCTGCTGGTCCTTCCAGAAGTAGCTGAAGCCCATCCCCAGGCAGTCTCTACAAGGTGGACCAACAGGCCGCTGTGCTGGGGAGGCCTGCTGGCACCTGAGCACAGTCACCCAGGCCAGGTCCCAATTGCGGCCAAGCTGAGGGAGACCCCACCAGGTGGAGCAGACACTGTACTGGCAGAAAGCACAGTGCCCCAGCCCCAGCTCATGTGTGACTGTCCCCTAAAGGCACATCTGCAGGGACTCCTGCTCCACTGCCCTACAGAGAGGCGGGACCGTGTGTGACTCAGCTTTATGGTCCCAGCCCCTGCTGCACTGTCTGCCTTCAGCAGGCGCTCAACAAACATTTCCTAATTAAATAAATACACGTGTGTCTGCCCTAACCCAATATGCAAACTCCTGAAAAATATCTGTATTCTGCAAAAATACACACTAGAAATTACACAGCCTATTGTTACACTACGGAGCAGATGACTTAAAACCTACACAACTCTACGTCCAGGGCCTGGAGAATCCCAGAGCAGTGCCTCAGACGAACACAGGCCTCCTTGGGGAGAGCAGGGCAGAGCCATGCAAATGGAGCCAGAGGAGGACGTGCCACCTGCCACCAGCTGAGGGCAGTTGGGGGGGGCCACAGCAGGTGCTCACGTTTAATTTTCTTAAGGTAGGGCTGAAAGGGCTCCTCCCCTCAGCAGCAGCCTGGCCTGGCCTAGCAAGGGCTGAGTCCATCCCTGCTGCCTGGGCACCCGCTGCCTAAGAAGTGAGCGACTTCTTCCTGGTGCTAGTGTGACTGCACTCACTGCGGTCATAAGAACGCGTGCCGGAACAGATTGTGACCAAAATCGATTCTTGATTTTCCTCTTTATGAATTTACATGACTTTTGCACAAAAACTAATCCAAAGTAACTGCACAGCTAATGTGAAAGGTCCCCCCTCGGTCCACAGCGTTTGCCTCCCTTACCCGGAGTGACAATGAAGACACAGCACCGCTGACGCAGTAACCAACTGTTCACTTCCTTGTTCTTCCAACACATTTCAGAGAGTGGGGTGTCTGCCTTGCTCCCTCGGGAACCCCCATACCCTGGAGGCCAACAAGCCCAGCTTACGTGAACAGTGTGGTAGACACCATCCCAGGACTCCCAGCTTAAGTGGAGACCATATTCTCAGCCATCCTAGGCTTTAGTTCTGGTGGAACTAGAATACTTCTTATAACTAAAAATCCAAACGCTTATCCTAAAAGCTCTGTCGTCCATTTTAGAATTGTGTGGTGGTATCAGTGACTAGTGCTACCAGCTGAACTGACCCTGGCTGAGAGCTTTGCATACAAGAGCTCACGTCTCCCCCAAATCCTGCTAACTAGGAATGCCGCCAAATTTTACAGACGAAGAAACGAAGCAGAGAAGTTGGGCAGCTTGTCCAAGGTCACCTTGCTGGGAAGGGCCAGAGTCCGCCCCGTCGCCCGGCCCGCAGGCGCTGCTCGGACAACCGGCCCCTCGGCCCAAGTGCCTCCATGGCGGCCGCAGGTTCGCAAAGCGCCCGGGACCGGGGCGGGGCGGAGGGGTCCCTCCCCGGGCCGAGAGCGGGGCTCGGGTCAGGCAGCCCGCGGGGCGCGAGGCCGCCGCCCACTCCCACCGCTGCCTCGCCGACCGGCAGACAGACCGACGGACGCTGCCCCCCAGCGAGAGCGGGCGGCCGGCGGGGACGCCCGGGACGCCTCACTCACCGGCCTCCCGCCCCTTGCCCAAGATCCGAAGAACGGAGCCGGGAGCGCCTGTGACGCCTCCAACGGGGCGAGGCTCAGGCCGCGGCCATCTTTCTTCCGGGGAGAGGCGGGCCGAGGGGCGGCGCGAATGGGCGCCGGCCTCCTCGCGAAGGCGCGCGCGCCGCCATCTTCCTCGCGGGCGGAAGCGGTCGCGCGGGCGCCCAATGAGAAAGGAGCGCGAGGCCACGTGCCAGCCAGACCAGGCGCGCCCCCACCGCCGCCGATCGGCTTCCCGCCTGGGCGCGCCCCCGGAACTCGGTCCCTCGGGGCTCCTCCTGCCCCCCGCGAGGACACAGGCCTCGCCCGCTCGCCGCCGCCGCCGTGACGCCCGCTCCGGGCGGCCGCGCCCCCGCGCAGGCGCCGCGCCGAGGCGAGCGCCCAGGGGCTCCGTGCGCACGCGCGCCGCCGTCCTCGGCGCCTGCGCCCTGGCGCCCCGAGCCGGCCCCGCGGCGCCATGAAGCTGCGGCGCCGGGCGTGGCGGCGGCGCGCGGCGCTCCTGGGCGGCCTGGCGCTGGGCGGCGCGGCGCTGCTTTACCTGGCGCTGCCGCTCCTGGCGCGCTGCGCGCCCGAGCGCCCCCCGCCCGCAGCCCCCGGCCCGCCGCGCGCGCTGCTGGCCGTGCTGGTGGCCTCGGCGCCGCGGGCCGCCGAGCGGCGCGCAGTGGTGCGCGGGACCTGGCTGGGCGCGGCGAGGCGCGGGGCCCCGGGCGACGTGTGGGCGCGCTTCGCCGTGGGCACGGGCGGCCTGGGCGCCGAGGAGCGGCGCGCCCTGGAGCGCGAGCAGGCGCGCCACGGGGACCTGCTGCTGCTGCCCGCGCTGCGCGACTCGTACGAGAACCTCACGGCCAAGGTGCTGGCCATGCTGGCCTGGCTGGACGAGCACGTGGCCTTCGACTTCGTGCTCAAGGCGGACGACGACTCGTTCGCGCGGCTGGACGCGCTGCTGGCCGAGCTGCGCGCCCGCGACCCGCCGCGCCGCCGCCGCCTCTACTGGGGCTTCTTCTCGGGCCGCGGCCGCGTCAAGCCCGGCGGCCGGTGGCGCGAGGGCGCCTGGCAGCTCTGCGACTACTACCTGCCCTACGCGCTGGGCGGCGGCTACGTGCTCTCGGCCGACCTGGTGCGCTACCTGCGCCTCAGCCGCGAGTACCTGCGCGCGTGGCACAGCGAGGACGTGTCGCTGGGCGCCTGGCTGGCGCCCGTGGACGTGCAGCGCGAGCACGACCCGCGCTTCGACACCGAGTACAAGTCCCGCGGCTGCAGCAACCAGTACCTGGTGACGCACAAGCAGAGCCTGGAGGACATGCTGGAGAAGCACCAGACGCTGGCGCGCGAGGGCCGCCTCTGCAAGGAGGAGGTGCAGCTGCGCCTCTCTTACGTCTACGACTGGTCCGCGCCGCCCTCGCAGTGCTGCCAGAGGAGGGAAGGCATCCCCTGAGCCGCCGCGCGCCCGGGTGCGGGGGAACGCTCTGGACACTGGAGTCAGCCGAGCCTGTCCTGCTGCGTACTGGCACTGGGCAGTAGAAGCCAGGACACGACACGAGCCTTCTCGGGGTTTTGTAATGACGCTGAGGCTTGTTTGGAGGCTTGTGGGTGACACAGGCAGTGAAGGAGGGTTGGGGAAAGCCCCTGGGGCGATGCGGTGGCCTCCCGCTGGCCTCGCAGCCAGGAAGCAAGGGGCGCAGCCCCCAAGGGGCTTCTGGTTCATCGCGTGCAGACAGCTTCCGGGAAGAGGCCAAGCAGCCGGTGGCTCCGACGGATTTGCATCTCAGCCGCCAGGTGTTCACCTCACCACCTGTTGACCTGGGTCTGGGAGAACCTTGGGGTTGCCCACCTAGGAGGGCCCCGCTGGGATCTCGGCCGCCTGATCTCGACATAAGAAAAGCACCTGCTTTGGGTGTGACCTCAGAGCAGAACTTTGCCCGCCCCCAGCTGTCCCATCCTGGCCGGAAATGGCAGCACTGAACCCGAAGAGCAGGCGTCCCACTACTCACCCTCCACCTGAGACGTCAGGTCGCCGTCAGCCCACCTGCTGGCCCGTTTTGTGTTACAGTGCAAATGGCCTTTGCCAAATTGCTCTTCAGTTAGCTTCTCTTACGTCTCAAGTCGGCATTGCTTGTGTGTAAATCAGATTTAATTTTGCTTTATGCTAGTTTGCTGTGATGGTGTTTCAGTCTCCGTGTCTCGGGTGAAATTGCTGTAAATACAATTCTACATTTACCTGATGTATTTATAAATATTGTAAATGTGTATAGATAAGAGTTTAAACTGGGAGTGTGCAGTTCTCAGTATTTTTTAAGTTATTTCAGAAAAGACATGTCATAACTTGGAATTTGTGGATTAATCTTTTTTAAACTTGAGTTGTAGACCTCATGGCTGCGTGTGTTTAAACTTGGAGAACTTTAAAACTGTCCATTTCTCTTTTTAAGTTTACACATAAAATCAGTTCCACTGTCTCTTCCTAGAAACTGTCCTTTTCAGGCGTCCGTGGCGTGTGGACGGTCGGGGCTTCGGCCACACTCGCCTCTCGCCTCTGCCTCAGCCCCAGTTCCAAGAATACGAGCTCTTGAAAGTGTTGACCAGGGCCCCACGTTCCGTCTCAGAAAGCCACGTTGAAGGGCAGTTGTGTCCTCTTGGAGACGACATCAGCCCTGGCAGAAGTTCAGGATGTCCATCTTTGCTTCCTTTTTTCTTAGTAAATGTGAAAAATGAAGGCTCTGTCATTGCAAAAGTAAAATAAAACGGCTCTGGCGATGCTGGAACAGCGCTTCTCCGCCTCCTGCTGCATGTGTGCTGGGCGTTTTATTCCGGCTCCCCAGGAACCTGAGCTGTGCTCTTGCCACAGCCTGTATGTCCACTTTGGGCAATTTTTTTTTCTCCTCCAGACACAAGATTCTAAGATGTTTATTCAGCCACCCCTTCACACGCTCTGACTGGCCTCGTCCGCCCTTTTGGGTTCTCAGGCCGAGCATAAGGGCAGGTTTGGGTAGTTTTTGCTTAAACATAGAAGACTATCTGGAACTTGCTGATACTGTTGGGTCTCTGCACAAAGCCCTGGAGCAGGGAGGGGGTGTGGGCAGTGGGGATCAGTGGCCTGAGCCGCGGGTCTCCCACCTTTAGGGGCCCAGGGCCGGGTATGGTTCCACCGAGGAGGGCGGCGAGCCTTCCCGCGAAGCCAGGGCTCGACAGCCCCACAGGGAGGCCCCGTGGCGATGGCAGGGCCCTGCCCGCCGCTCTCCAGGGGGCCCCGGGGGCCCGGCCATTCTTACCTGGACTCTGGTCCGAGCCTTGGGTCATTTGAGGAGTCTGAGTATTCACGTCTGTTTTCCAGACGAAGCCCAGACGGCCAGGACCCCTCGCGACCCGGCTCTGCCAAGACCGTTCTCTCTGGTATGTCGACCACCACAGGAAACTGCACAAATGCCCTAGATTCTTTCTCCAGAAGTTTTTAAATCCATGCACATGTTTGATAATTGTCTAGGAAAGAATTTTTAGAAGCTCCAGTAGACATGGCCCCGAGCTGGCGAAATGCATGGCTCAGACGGGCACTGCAGGCTTTAGGGGTGGGTTGAACCTTGTGAAATTGCCAATAGACCACCTTTTTTTTCTCCCTACAAAAATGGAAGTTCCACATTGTTCAGCCTGAAGTAAATTTCAAAGCAGAGCTGTGACCTGGGGTGACCGCTTGCAGCTGGAGCTGCAGT
>JAQZBX010107913.1:0-10603 GCA_029593785.1 Cabassous unicinctus
CCCGACCTTAACACAAACCGTAAAACTTACCCTAACCTTAACCCTAAACCTAAGTCTCACCCTAACTTTAACAGTAACCTAACCGTAATCCTAACCAACCCTAACCCTAAACTTAAACCTAAACCTAAACCTTACCCTAACATTAACCCTCATCCTAAACCATTGTATTCACTTATAATTAGGTAAAAGCCTTGTGTTCACATGTGAGTAAAAGCAAGTGCTTACCAAGGAAAAAAACCCTAACCCTAACCCTAAACCCTAAGCCAAACTCTTATCCTAACATTAACCCTAACCCTAACCATAACCCTAACACTAACCCTAACCATAAACACTAACTCTAAACTAAACCCTAACCCTAACTCTCACTTAACCCTAACCCTAACCCTAACACTAATCCTAATCCTAACCCTAACCCACACCATAATCCTTACCCTAAACCTAATCTTAACCATAACCTTAACATAACCATATACCTAAAGCAAACCCTAAACCTAACCCTAAGCTAAACCTAACCCTAACACTTACACTAACGTTTACCCTAACCCTACTCTAACCCTAACCCTAACCATAACCATAACCCTAAATATAACCCTAATCCTAACCCTTACTTAACCCTAACCCTAACCCTAGCCGTACCCCTAACACTAACCCTAAACTAACCCTAACCCTAACCCTAAACTTAACCCTAAACCAACCCTAAACCAAACCCGTAACCTAAACCGTAACCCTAAGGCAAACCCTAACCGTAAACCTAACCCTAACCCATATTGTAACACTAACCATTCCCTAACCATAAATGAAACCCTAACCCTATCTCTAACCTAAACATAAACCTAATCCTAACCCTAACCTTAATCATAGCTTTAACACAGAACCTAAACCTTATCATAACCCTAAACCTAACCCTAACCCAAACCCTAACCTAACCATAACCCTAACCGTAACCCAAACCCTAAGCCTAATCTAAACCTAATTCTAACACTAAACCTATTCTTAACCTTAACCCTAATCTAACACTAACCCTAACCCTAATCCTAAATCTTACCTAAACTTAAACCTAGCCCTAACATTAACCCTAAAACTAATTTAATCCTAAACCTATCCCTAAACTTAACACAAACCATAACCCTTACCCTAACCCTAACCCTAATCTTAACCCTGATTAATCCTAAACCTAACCCTAACCCTAATCCTAACCCTTATATAACCCTAAACCTAAACCCTAAGTTTAACCCTACGCTAACCTTAAACCTAACATTAATCTAACCATCACCATAACTTAACCCTAACACTAACCCTAATCCTAATCCTAACCCTAAATCTAACCCTAACCCTACCCCTAACCCTAAACCATTGCATTGGCTTAGAATTAGATAAATTCATTGTGTTTACTTGTGAGTGAAAGCAAGTGCTTAACAGCCAAACAAACCCTAACCCTAAACCTAATCCAAACCATAAATCCTAACACAAACTCTTACCTTAACTCTAACCCTAACCCAAACACTTACCCTAAACAAACGTTAAACCTAACACTTACTCTAAGGTTAACTTAAAACCTAACCCTAACACTAATCCTAAGCTGAATGCTAACCCTAACTCAAACCATATCCCTAAATCTAAACTCACCCTAACCCTAAAAATAACCCTAACTTTAAACCCTAACCCTAACCTAACCCTAGCCCTAACCTTAACTTAACCCTAAACCTAACCCTAAACCTTAACACTAACTCTACCCTTAATCCTAACTCTAAACCTATCCTTAACCCAAACTAACTCTAACCCTAACCCTACCCCTAACCCTAACACTAACCTAACCCTATACCTAACCTTAACCAGAACCCTAAACTTAACACTAAACCCAACTCTATTCTAACCTTAACCCTAACCCTAAACCTAACCCTAACCCAATGAAATCCCTAAGAGCAACACTAATCTAACCCTATTCCATTCCTTAACATTTTCTTTATCCCTAAACTAATCTTAACCCTAAACTACCCCTAACCATAACCCTAAACTAAACCTAAATCAATACCTAACCCTAAACCCTAACCTTAACCTAACCTTAACACTTACCCTAAACCAAACACAATCCCTAACCCTAACCCTAACCTAAACTTAACCCCAATTCTTACCCTAATCCTAACCCTAATCTAACCATAACCCTAAACCTAAACTTAACCTGAACCCTAAGCCTATCCTTTAGAGTAACCCTAACACAAACACTAACCCTAACCCTAACCCAATTCCTAAACCAAGCTTAACCTTAAAACTAACTCTAAACCTAACACAAACACCAACCCTAAACCCTAAACCTAACCTAACTTTAACCTTATTCATAACCGTAACACTAAGCCTAAACCAAATGCTAACCCTAACTCTATCCCTAACCGTAACCTTAAACTAACCTTAATTCTAAACCTAACCCTAACCATAACCCTTATCTAACCACAACCCTAACCCTAAGCATAACTTTTACCCTAACCCAAACCATACCCCGAACTCTAACCCTAACATAAACCTAACCCTAAACCTATGCCTAAACCTAACCCTAAACTTAAACCTAAACGAACCTTAACCCTATCCCTAAACCTAACCCTAACGCTAACCATTACAGTTACCCTAACCTTAACCCTAACCTGGAACATTACCCAAACCCTAAATCCTAGCCTTAACCAGCACCCCTACCCTAACCCTAACTGTAACCCTTACCCTAACCTTAAATCTAAACCTTAGACCTAATGTTAACCGTAATCCAAAACCTAACCTAACCCTAATCCTAAACCCTAAGCCTAAGCTAACACTAACACTAATGCTAACCTTAAACCTAAACCTAAACCATAACCATAACAATAACCCTTACCCTAAATCACTGCATTTGCTTAGCATTAGGGAAAAACCGTGTGTTGGCATATGAGTGAAAACAAGTGCATAGCAGCCAAACAAACAAGAATATTTCTTACCTTTCAAACGTGAAGTAACTACTGCATTCATAGAGAGTTAGGTGAAACCAGTGTCTTGAATTTGATTGTAAGTGAAAACACATGCAAAGCAAAAATTGAAACAATTTTTTTTATTTCTAAACCAAAGAACTCACTGCATTCAAACAGCGTTAAGGAAAAGCAGTGTTTTCGAGTTGATTGTAAGTGAAAACACGTGCATAGCAGTGTAAGAAACAAGAATCTTACCAAAAGTGAAGTAACTGCAGTTTTCGCAAAGTAAAAGTAGTGTTTTGATATTCATTGAAAAGGAATAGGAGGGCATAGCTGCCAATTTAATGAATATATCGCTTTATTTGGAAAACTGAAGAAACAAGTGCTTTGGCATAACATTCAGAAAAAGCGCTGTTTATACATTGATAATGAGTGAAAGCAATCGTAAAGGAGCCAAACAAACAAGTATCTTACTTAACTTTCAAAGCTGAATTAACTCCTGCATTCACAGCATGTTAGGTAAAACCAGTGTTTTGAAGATGATTTTAAGTGAAATCACATCCGTAGCAGCCAATAAAACACAAAACTTATTTAGGTTTGTAAAACCAAGAAACCACTGCATTGGCTTAGCATTAGGTAAAAGCTGTGTGTTCACATGTGAGTGAAAACAAGTGCATAGCACCCAAGCAAACACAATCCCTAACCCTAACCCTAACCTTAACCCTAACCCTAAACCTATCCTTAACCCAAACTAAACGTAACCCTAACACTTACCCTAATCCTAACCTAACCATAAACCAACAAACAAAACCCTAACATCAACACTAATCTTACCCTAAAACATTCCCTCACATTTTCCTTAACACTAACCTAATCCTAACCCTAAACTACCCCTAACCCTAATCCCAAACAAACCTAAATCTAAGCCTAATCCTAAACCTAAACCCTAACCTATTCTTAACACAAACCCTAACCCAAACGCAAGCCCTAAACCTAACCTTAACCCTACCTAAACCTAACCTTAATTCTAACCCTAATCCTAACCCTAATCTAACCATGACCATAAACCTAAACTTACCACAAACCCTAGGCCTAACATTTACCATAACCCTAACCCTAAACCAAAATTAATCCTAACCCAAACCTAATCCTACACATAACCCTAACCCGAACCCTGATCTAACCCTACTCCTAACACTAACCCTAACCCAAAACATAACACAAACACTAACCCGAAACACTAAACCTAACCTACTCTTAACCCTAACACTAACCATAACCCTAGGCCTAAAAAAATGCTAACCATAACCCTATCCCAAACCCTAACCTTAACCTAGCCTTAACCCTAACCCTAACACTAACCGTAACCCTTATCTAACCATAACCATAAACCTAACCATAACACTAACCCTAAGTAAATCTTTACCCTAACCCTAACACCTACCTGAACCCTAACCCTAACGTAAACCTAACCCTAAACCTAAGCCTAAACCTAACCCTAACCCTAAGCCTAATCTTATGCTAACTCTATCCTTAAAATTCACGCTAACCCTATCCATTACCCATACCCTAAACCTTACCGTAACCTACAAACTTACCCAAACCCTAAATCCTAGCCCTAGCCCTAAACTTAACACTAACTGTAACCCAAACACTAAACTTAAACCCCAACCCTAACCTACCACCAACCCTAACCATAACCCTAAACTTAACCCTAACCCTAACACTAACACTAACCCTAAATCTAATCCTATCCCTAGCCCTTTTCCTAAACAACTGTATTGGCTCATCATTAGGTAAAAGCCATATGTTGACATATCAGTGAAAGCAAGTGCAGAGCAGCCAAACCCACACTAACCTAAAACTAAACCTAACCTACCCCTAAGCTTAACCTTAAACCTAACCCTAAATTTAATACTATCGCTACAACCTAATCCTAAAGTAACCCTTTTCATAACCCTAACCCAAAACAAACCCAACAAAATCCAAACTGCAACTGTAATCTTACCCTAACCCTTACACTAACCCTAACCTAAAAACTAACCCTAACCCTAAAACTAATTCTAAACCTTACCTAACCCTAACACTTATCCTAATCCTAACCCTAATCCAAATCTACCCAGAACATAACCATAACACTAACCCTTACCGTAACACTTACCCTTACCCATACCTTAACCCTTACTGTAACCCTAACGTAACTCTAACCTTAACACTAACCTTAAACCCTAACGCTAATCTAACCCTAACCATAACCATAACCATAAACCTAACTCTAAAACAACACAAAACCTGACCCCAACCCTAATCTAAAGCTAAAACTAACCCTAACCTTTTCCTTAACACAAAACTAACAATAAGCCTAACCTAACCATAACTGTAACGCTAACCCTAACACTAACACTAACCATATGCTAACCCTAATCCTATCCCTAACCCTAACCAAACCTAATCTTAACGCTAACCCTAAACCAAGCCTTAATCACACCATAACCATCCCATAAACTTAACACTAAACCTAAGCTTATCCTTAAACTTAACCCTAACACTAACACTAACACTAAGCCTAAACCAAACGCTAATCATCACCCTAACCCTAATGTTAACCCACCTCTAACACGAACCCTAATGTTAACCCTGAACCCTAAAATACTCCTAACCCTAACCCTAAACCTAAATCTAACCCAAACCCTAAACTTAACCCTAACCCAAACCCTAACCCTAACCCTAATCCTGACCCTTACTTAACCCTAACACTAAACCTAACCCTAACCCTAAACCCTAACCCTAACCTAACACAAACACTAAAACTAAACATAACCCTAACCCTAACACAAATTCTCACACTAATCCTAACACAAATTCTGACAATAACCGAACCCTAATCGTAAACCCAACCCTAATCCTTTCCCTAACACTAACCCTAATCTAACCCTAACCTAATCCTAACCCTAACCCACAGCCTAACCATAACCGTACCCTAAGCCTAACTCTATCCCAAACCCTAACTTTACCCTAACCCTAACATTAACCCTATCCCTTATGTAATACTAAACCTAACTCAAACACTAACCCTAATTATAACCCTATCCCTAACCCTAATACTAAACCACAGCATTGGCTTAGCATTATGTAAAAGCTGTGTGTTGACATATGAGTGAAAGTAAGTGCACAGCAGCCAAATAAACAAGAATTTTACTTTCGTTTCAAGCTTGAAGTAACTACTGCATTCACAGAGAGTTAGGTGAAACCAGTGTCTTGAAGTTTATTGTAAGTAAATACACATGCAAAGCAGCCATTAAAACAAGTTTCTTTTTTGCTTTTCTAAACAAAGAACTCACTGCAATCATCCAGCGTTAGGGAAAAGCAGGGTTTTCAAGTTGATTGTAAGTGAAAACACGTGCATAGCAATTAAGAAACCAGAATCTTCCTTAGATTTGAAAAGTGAAAGAACTTCTGCTTTGGCAGAATAAACGCAGTGTTTTGACATTCGCTGTAAGTGAAAACCGGGGCATAGCTGCCAATGTAATGAGTATATTGCTTTATTTGGAAAACTGAAGAAACCAGTGCTTTCAGATAGCATTCAGAATAAGCGCTGTTTTTCACTGATAATGAGTGAAGCAATCATAAAGCAGCCAAACAAACAAGTATCTTACTTTACTTTCAAAGCTGAATTAACTCCTGCATTCACAGCGTGTTAGGTAAAACCAGTGTTTTGAAGATGATTTTAAGTGAAATCACATCCGTAGCAGCCAATAAAACACAAAACTTATTTAGGTTTGTAAAACCAAGGAACCATTGCATTGGCTTAGCATTAGTTAAAAGCCGTGTGTTCACATGTGAGTGAAAGCAAGTGCATAGCACCCAAGCAAACACTATCCATAACTCTAACCCTATTCCTAAACCTAACCATGACCTTAACCCTGAACCCAAACCCTAACCCTAGCCTTAACCCTAACCCTAAACCTATCCTTAACCCAAACTAACCATAACCCTAACACTTACCCTAACCCTAACCTAACCATAAACCAACAAAAACCCTAATATCAACACTAGTCTTACCCTAACCCATTCCCTAACATTTTCCTTAACCCTAACCTAATCCTAACCCTAAACTACCCCGAACCCTAACCCTAAACAAACTTAAATCTAAGCCTAATCCTAAACCTAAACCCTAACCTATCCTTAATACTTACCCTAACCCAAACCCAAACCCAAACCCTAATCCTATCACTAACTTTAAACCAACTTAAACCTATCCCTAATTCTAACCCTAATCCCAACCCTAATCTAACCATAACCCTAAACTTATACTTACCCTGAACCCTAGGCCTAATATTTACTGTAGCCCTAACCCAAACCCTAACCCTAACCAAAACCTAATCCTAAGCTAAACCTAACCCTAAACCTAACCCTAACCCTAACCCTGATCTAACCCTATCCCTAACCTTAACCCTAATCCTAAACATAACACAAACACTTACCTTAATCAGTAAGCCTAACCTTACCTAAACCCTAACCCTAACCATAACCCTAGGCCTAAACCAAATGCTAACCCTAACCCTATCCCTAACCCTAACCTTAACCTAAACTTAACCTTACCCCTTCCCCTAACCATAACCCTTATCTAAACATAACCCTAACGATAACCTTAACCTTAATCCTAAATGTAATCTTTACCCTAACCCTAACCCTACCCCGAACCCTAAATCTAACATAAACCTAACCCTAAACCTAAGCCTAAACCTACCCCTAACCCTAAGCGTAATCTTATCTTAACTCTATCCCTAAAATTCACCCTAACCCTCTCCATTACCCATACCCGAAATCTAATCATAACCTGAAAACTTACCCAAACCCTAAATCCTAGCCCTAACCTTAACCTTAACCTTAACTGTAACACTAACCCTAACCTTAAACCCCAACCCTAACCTTCCACTAACCCTAATTCTAACCCTAAACCTAACCGTATCCCTAACCCTAAAACTAACCCTAAATCTAACCCTATCACTAGCCCTTTTCTTAAACGACTGTATTGACTCATCATTAGGTAAAAGCCATATGTTGACATGTCAGTGAAAACAAGTGCAGAGCAGCCAAACCCACACTAACCTAAAACTAACCATAACCTACCCCTAAGCTTAACCTTAAACCTAACCCTGACTTTAATCCTAATGCTAAACTCTAATCCTAAACTAACCCTATCCATAACCCTAACCGTAAACAAACTCAACACAAAACCTAACTGCAACTGTAATCTTACCCTAACCCTTACCCTAACCCTAACCTAAATACTAACCCTAACACTAAAACTAATACAAAACCTTACCTAACCCTAACCCTTATCCTAATCCTAACCCTAATCCAAATCTACCCCAGACCATAACCATAAAACTAACCCTAACCCTAACACTTACCCTTACCCATACCCTAACCCTAACTGTAACCCTAACCCTAACCCTAACCCTAACCCTAACCCCTGACCCTAATCTAACCCTATCCCTAACCATAGCCATAAATCTAACTCTAAAACAACACAAAATCTGACCCCAACCCTAATCTAAACCTAAACCTTACCCTAACATTGTCCTTAACCCTAAACTAACAATAAGCCTAACCTAACCATAACCGTAACATTAACCCTAACACTAACACTAACACTAACCATATGCTAACCCTAATCCTAACCCTAACCCTAACCAAACCTAATCTTAATCCTAATCCTAAACCTAACCTTAATCACACCATTACCCTCCCCTAAACTTAACACTAAACCTAAGCCTATCCTTAAACCTAATCCTAACCCTAACACTAACACTAAGGCTAAATCAAACGCTAATCATCACCCTATCCCTAACGCTAACCCATCTCTAACACTAACCCTAATCTTAACCCTGAACCCTAAAATACTCCTAACCCTAACCCTAAACCTAAATCTAACCCAAACCCTAACCTTAACCCTAACCCAAATCCTAACCCTAACCCTAATCCTGACCCTTACATAACCCTAACACTAAACCTAACCCTAACCCTAAACCCTAACCTTAACCTTAAACAAACACTAAAACTAAACATAACCCTAACCCTAACACAAACTCTAACCCAAATCCTAACCCAAATCCTGACCATAACCAACCCTAACCGTAAACCTAACCCTAATCCTTTCCCTAACCCTAACCCTAATCTAACCCTAACCTAATCCAAATCCTAACCCGCAGCCTAACCATAACCATACCCTAAGCCTAACTCTAAGCCAAACCCTAACTTTACCTTAACCCTAGCCCTAACCCTAACACTAACACTAACCCTAATCCTAACCCTAAACCCTAACCCTAACCACTACCTGCACCCTAAACCACTGCGTTGGCTTAGGATTAGGTAAAAGCTGTGTTTTGACATATGAGTGAAAAGAAGTGTATTGTAGCCAAACAAACAAGAATCTTAATTTCCTTTCAAACTTGAAGTAACTACTGCATTCACAGAGAGTTAGGTAAAACCAGTGTCTTGAAGTTGATTGTAAGTGAAAACACATGCAAAGCAGACAATGAAACAAAGTTTTTTTTATTTCTAATCCAAATAACTCACTGCAATCAGCCAGCATTAGGGAAAAGTACTGTTTTCCAGTTGATTGTAAGTGAAAACACATGCATAGCAGTGTAAGAAACAAGAATCGTACTTAGATTTCAAAAGTGAAGTAACTGCAGTTTTTACATAGTAAAAGCAGTGTTTTGACATTCGCTGTAAGTGAAAACAAGGGCATAATTGCCAATATAATGAGTATACCGCTTAATTTGGAAAACCAAAAATACCAGTGCTTTGGCATAACATTCAGATAAGGGCAGTTTTTACATTGATAATGACTGAAAGGAATCAGAATGCAGCCAAACTAACAAGTATCTTACTTACCTTTCAAAGCTGAATTAACTCCTGCATTCACAGCATGTTAGGTAAAACCAGTGTTTTGAAGATGATTTTAAGTGAAATCACAGCATAGTAGCCAATAAAACACAAATCTTATTTAGGTTTGTAAAACCAAGAAACCACTGCATTGGCTTAGCATTAGGTAAAAGCCGTGTGTTCACATGGGAGTGAAAGCAAGTGCATAGCAGCCAAACAAACACTATCCCTATCCGTAACCCTAACCCTAATCCTAACCCTAACCCTAACCTTCACTGTAAACCCTAACCCTATCCCTACCTTTTACCCTTACCCTAAACCTATCTTTAACCCATACTAACCCTAACCCTAACCCTAGCCCTAGCCGTAACCCTAACCCTAACCTAACCCTAAATGTAACCCTGTCCATAACCCTAAACCTAACCCTAAACCAACCCTAATCTAAAATTAACCCTAACCTTAAACCTAACCCTAACCCAACAAAAAACCTAACATCAACCTTAATCTAACCCTAACCCTTACCCTAAAAATTTCCTTAACCGTAACCTAATATGAACCCTAATCTAAGCCTCACCCTAACCCTAAAGTAAACCTAAATCTAACCCTAAACATAAACCCTAATCATAACCTAACCTTAACCCTTACCCTAATTCAAAGGTAAACCCTATCTCTAACCCTAATCCTAACCCTAACCTAAACATAACCCTAATTCTAATCCTAATCCTAACCCTAATCTAACCATAACCCTAACCCTAAACTGAACCCTAACCCTAAGA
>JAQZBX010107914.1:0-10603 GCA_029593785.1 Cabassous unicinctus
TATTTATGTATCTATGTATCTATGTATCTATCTATCCATTCATCCATTTTCTATCTATCTAATCTATTTTCTAAACATTTGAGAGTAAGCTTCATGCATCATGCTCCCTTAACACTTCACTTACGTAATTACATTAAGTACAATTAACAAGGTCAAGAAAGTTAACATTGATATAAAGCATACAGTCTGTATTCCAATTTTTTCAGTCATCCCAATACTGTTCTTTGAGGTATTTTCTCTTCTATTATTAGATCAAGTCCAGAATTATCTATTGCATTTAATTGTCATTGTCTCTTTAGTCTCTCTTTTAAATAAATTATTGTAACATATATATAAGATTAACTTTCCAATCTCAACCCTTACCAACCATACAATTCAGGGTGATTAATCACATTCACAGTGTTGTGCTACCATTACCAAAACTTTTATATCACTCCAAACAGAAACACTGCACCATTATGAATTAATTCCCATTGCCCCTTTGCCCTGAAACCTGTACTTTATTTTCAGGCCCTATGAATTTGCATATTATAATTATTTCACATAAGTGGAACATTGCAATATCTGTCCTGTTATGTTTGGTTTATGTCACTCAACATGATGTCTTCAAGGTTTATTCATGTTATTGCATGTATCAGAACTTCATTCCCTTTTATGGCTGAACAATATTCCATGGTATGTATGTACCACATCTTGTTTATCTTTTCAACTATTGATGGACACTTGGGTTTCTACCTTTTGACTACTGTAAGTAATGTTGCTCTGAACATTGGTGTACAATATCTGTTTGAGTCCCTGCTTCTAATTCTTTTGAGTATTGTAGTATAATGGTTAGTTTTTGTCCCTAGTTCCTAGGGAGGTATCCTCTACCTCTTTGTGATTTCCCCTGATAGGACCCTCTTTTATTATTCATGGTGGGCCCAGGATCATGCCAGATAGATTGTATGCTAATGAGATGACAGGGTGGGGCCAGCCACACCTGCAGTCTTAGGATAGGGGCTGGCCACACCAGAAATACCAACCATGTGATTAGGGGATTGGGGCTTTGAGCCACATCATAGTTTCCACCAATCATGCCTGCATGATGAAACCCCATAGAAACTCAGAACTTGAAATTCTAAGGGGTAGATAAGATACATCTCTGTGCCTGGGAGGGTGACACATCCTCATTTGATAAGGACAGGGAAGTTTGCATTTGAGACCCTCCCAAACCTTGCCCTACTTCTTTTGGCTTCTTCTGATTTGTATACTTTTAGGATAATAAAACTACAATCGTAAGTATAGCACTTTCAATAAGTTCTGTGAGTCATTCTAGTGTATTATTGAACCTGAGGGGTTAATGGTGTTGCCGGATTTTCTCTAGGTTTTGGCTAAGCTACAAGAAATGAATTTCAAGAGCAAGCCAGGTTAGTGAGGCCAGTAATTTATTAAGGAAGGGAGGGTAGAGAAATGGGAGAAAATAACAGATCATGGGTCCCAGGTAGAAAGGAAGGGGCTGAAAAATGATAAAGAGGGCCAATTTACGGATTACAAGTCCCCATTACAGATTATAAATGCCCAGATTTTACTTGCGTGTTGTTCCAGGCAGGGGGGAAAGAAGGCAAGACCAGGGCGTAGAAAGTAAGAATGGGGGGAGGGGCGGTGATTTCCCACTTGCTTTTTAAACCATTAATTATTCTGCCCCTTTGCTAATGACAGGGGAGGAGTCCCAGCCATGTGCTGTTTTGATTGATTACCCTACCCATCAATCCCTGCAAAGGCCCAATGATAAGGCCCCCGGGGATTCTCCTGGCTTTCGGAGGAAGTCTCGGTCGAATGGGAGTTCTCGCAAAGTTCTTCCAGCAGCCATCTTGAGGGTACTGAAGGTCAGTTTTTTCTGCCAGGTTCCAGATCCATCTCTTTATTCTCTAACTAGTCTGCCTCAATGGGAACCTCTGAATTTTTAGCCACTTGGTCAGAAGTGGGGGTAGCCTGGACCCCAGAAATTGAGGCTGGTGCCTGAAGGACAAACTCTGTAGAGGATTGCCCAGAACCTGTGGGGCCTGGCCTAACTCAGCAATTAGAGTCAGAATCGAGTTACTGCATGTTTGCAGTTGGTGTCCAGAAGCTGTTGGAAGTCATAGAAATCATTGAAATTTTATAGTATATACCTAGAAATGGGATTGCTGGAACATGTTGTAACCAAGGGTTAAGAATTAACAAATAGGGAAGCGGGTGTGGCTAAATCGATAGAGCTCCCATTTACCATATGGGAGGCCCCGGGTTCGCTTCCCGGGGCCTCCTTGTGAGGGCAGGCCGGCCCGCGCGGCGCCGTGGGCTGATGCAGCGGGACCTCACAGCAAGGGGGAAATAAGCAGACACGGAGAAAACACACAGCGAATGGACACAGCAAGCACAAGCAGCAAGTGGGGGATAAATAAATAAATAAATAAATCTTAAAAAATAAAAAAAAAAGAATTAACAAATAATTACTAAAGCATTACATAGATGCCTCTATATTACCCATAGCCAAAGGTTAATATCTGAAATTAATGAAACTGCCTAAACTTAGCCTAGACCCGTTATTATGATGGTTATTCTAAACAAGTCTCACCCGTTTATGGTTACTCTGGACTAGGCTCACCCTTGTGTATGCTTACTATTGTGAGGTCATTCTAGATTAACCTTCCCTTTATTTATGGTTATTCCAAAACTAGGCTCACCCTTGTGTATGCTTACAATTGTGATGATAACCACTTCACCCATCCTCTGTTTAATATGCACATGAAAAACCTTTTAACTGACCTTTATTCTATATTCCCCTATCCCAGATTCTTGTGACTCACCCTGGTTTACTATCCACCCCTATCCTGTTCAGCCCCTTAATGTTTATTAATGAAGGAACCTGTGCCCAGCTCCCAATTATTCATTAGCATCCTGATGTTATAAAATATTAGAATTTCTGCAGATCCAGGAGGCAGTTTTTGGGGCCACAAGACCATTGACCTCCTTTGCTTGTGCAAACAAACTCTTTCTCTCTTTGAGACCCTGGTGTCTCAGAAATTGGTCTTTACAGCTCATCCGGAGAAAAGAACCCACTTTTGTTTGGTATCAGTGTGGTAGTTCTATGTTTGACTTTCTGATGTTGATTAAAATTAAATGGCCACCTGCATTGGGTGTTGCTGGGAGGGACCACTTTCTGAGAAAGGATTTTCCAGAACACAAAAACAGTTGACCTGTCTGGGCTTTCTGAGAAATTGGAACCCATCCTACAGAATTGCATATAAGCAACATCTGGTGATAAACCAGTGTTGGACCAGGAGTGATAGCTTATCAAAATGGACATACCATGCTAACCAATGTATATCTGCTTCCCACTGTGTAACATCCCCCTTATGTAAAATGGAAACTCAGTGTCAGTGAATCAGAACATTTCCTTGCTTGCACTCATGTTTGTCCTATATAAGCTTCCCCAGCAGAAATCCCTTCTGCTTTCTGAATAGGATACTGCCTAACTCATGAATCACCTCGATAAAGTTTTGAGATCCTAAAGTGCACAATTTTTAAAATCTTTTAATGCCAAGGTTTCCACAGTGGCTGCACCATTTTACTCTCCAATCTTATACCAACAGTGTACCAGGGTTCCTCTTTCTCTGTAGCCTTGCCAATACTTGTTATTTTCCATTTTTAAAAAAATAATTGCCACCCTAGTGGCTGTGAAATGGTATCTCCTTGTGGTTTTGATTTATACTTCCCTAACAGCCAATGATGTTGATCATCTTTTCATGTACTTATTGCCCATTTGTAAATCTTTGGAGAATTGCTTATTCAAGTCCTTTGCCCATTTTCAAAATTGGGTTGTTTGTCTTCAGAGTCATTTAAAAATTTTTGTTTTAATTAGAGAAGTTGTGGGTTTATCATGCATAAAATACAGGATTCCCATATACCTCTCCACCACCAACATCTTGCATTGGTGTGGAACATTTGTTTACAATTGATAACAGCAATTTTAATAAGTGTACTCTTTTTTAAATCAGTAGTAGTCAGCATTTATTGAGAGAGTCTAAGTTACAGGCACTGTGTGAAGCAATTTACGTGGATTATCTCATTTAAAACACCTAATACACGGGCCAGTGAAAGATGTCCTATTATTATTGTTGGTCTTTTGGCGGGGGGTTTCTCTTGTTTATTAATTAACTACTTATTTTATTTTGGATCCTGGAGACAAACATCTTTATTAAAGATACTGCCAAAAATTTGGCAAACATTTCAAAACAGATTTGTAAACATAATGCTTCCCCTTTCAACTGGCAGCACCTTGGGTTTTTTTTGTTTGTTTTGTTTTGTTTTTACTGGATACATATAATTTTTTTTTTGAATCATGCAATATGTTACACAATATATTTGGTTCATAGTAACGCATTCATACAGTATTTGTCCTTTTGTGTCTGGCTTGCTTCACTCAACATAATATCCTCCAGGTTCATCCATGTTGCCATATGCTTTACGACTTCATTTCTTCTTATAGCTGCATAATATTCCATCGTGTGACTAGGCCACAGTTTGTTTATCCGTTCATCCGTTGATGGACATCTGGGTTGTTTCCAACTTTCAGCAATCATGAATAATGCCATTATGAACATTGGTGTGCAGATGTCTGTTTGTGTCACTGCTCTCGGATCTTCTGGGTATATACCCGGTAGTGGTATTGCAGGGTCACGTGGCAAGTCTATATTCAACTTCTTTAGGAACTGCCAAAGAGTCCTTCACAATGGCTATACCATTCTGCATTCCCACCAACAGTAAATAAGTGTTCTTATCTCTCCACATCCTCTCCAATACTTGTAGTTCTCTGTCTTTTTAATAGTGGCCATTGATAGGTGTGAAATGATATCTAAATGTAGTTTTGATTTGCATTTCTCTAATCATTAGTGATGTTGAGCAATTTCTTCATGTGGGTTTTTTTGTTTGTTTTTTTGCCATTTGTATTTCTTCTTTGGACAAATGTCTATTCAAGTCTTTTGCCCATTTTTTAAATTGGGTCCTTTGACTTTTTATTGTTGAGTTGTAACATCTCTTTATATATCCTGGATATTAAACCTTTATCGGATATGTGATTTTCAGATATTTTCTCCCATTGGGTCGGCTGCCTTTTCACCCTTTTGACAAAGTCCTGTGAGGTACAAAAGTGTTTAATTTGGAGGAGGTCCCACTTATCTATTTTTTCTTTTGTTGCACATGCTTTGGGTGTAAGGTGCAAGAAACCACCCCCTACTACAAGGTCTTGAAGATGTTTCCCTACATTTTCTTCCAGTAGTTTTTTGGTCCTGGCTTTTATATTTAGGTCTTTGATCTATTTTGAGTTGATTCTTGTATAGGGAGTGAGATAGGGGTCCTCTTTCATTCTTTTGGTTGTAAATATCCAGTTATCCCAGCACCATTTGTTGAAGAGACTGTTTTGTCCTGTTAACATTAACTTGGTAGGTTTGTCAAAAATAAGTTGACTGGAGAACAACCAGCAAGATGGCAGCAGAGAAAAGCGCTTCTAGAGTCAGCTCGTGCTACAGGGCAGTTAGCAATCACCCAGAGCTATCTAAAGCACCTGTTTGAGGGCTCCAGGACACCAGAAGAACATCCTGCAACATCTTGGAAAGAATGGAAGGAGGACACTGCCCATCTCCAGTGAGGATTCATAAGTAGAGCCCTCCACGCCCTGGAGGCCGGTGCCCATCCTCCACTGGTGGGACAAGCCGCCTTGGGAGCTATTCTGCAACTGGAATTGGAAGCTCCACTTCCCAAAATCTGGGGAGGAAGAGACGGTTGGACACCAACTTCAGCTACTGATTAGTAAATTTGGCAGGCTAAAGTATAATCCTAAGAACAGCTATAATTTGAACATTTCCAAGACCTAAAGAGGCCGGTAGCCGCCATCTTAACTCTGCCCCTGGCACAAGGGGAAGCAGGGCTGACTGAAAATCACAGTGCTGGTAGGGACCGGCTTCTTTCTGTACAGATCAGACTGCAGCTCTAGCCTAAGGCCCAGCCCCGCCTCCAGCAGGGAGGAAGCTGGGGGGACCTGCGCCAATCTCTCCAGGACAATACATGCCAAGCTGCATAGGCCAGTGATCATTCTACTCTGGTGGCACAAGCCGCCCCGGGAGCTGTTCTGTGGCTGGAACTGGAAGCTCCATTTCCTGAAAACAGGGGAGGAAGAGATGGTTGGCCACCAATTTCAGCTACTGATTAGTAAATTCAGCAGGCTAAAGTATAACCCTAAGAACAGCTAAAGTTTGAACCTGTCCAAGTCCGAAAGAGACCAGTAGCTGCCATTTTGACTCCGCCCCCAGCATGAGGGGAAGCCGGGCTGACTGAAAATCACAGTGATGGTAGAAACCAGTTTCTTTCACCCAGATTGGCCTGCAGTCCTAGCCTAGGCTTCAGTCCCACCTCTAGCAGGGAGGAAGCTGGTGAGCCCTGCACCAGCCTCTCTGGGTAGCTGCAAGAACATGTGGCTGGCACAGACTGAATAGTGTACTGGGGCAACTGCACCAACTACATCCTTGGCTCCTACTACATTTGTCTTAATATATTTACTGGTTTCACTTGCAATTTCTTCTTTGACCCACTGATTATTTAGGAGTGTGTTGTTCAGCCTCCACACATTTGAGAATTTACTTTTTTCCTGTCTATTATTGATTTCCAGTTTCATCCCATTATGATCTGAGAAGGTGCTCTGTATAACTTCAATCTTTTTATATTTATTGAGAGCTGAATTGTGACCTAACATGTGGTCTATCCTGGAGAAAGATCCATGGGCACTTGAGAAGAATGCATAGCCCACTGAGTTTGGATGCAGTGTTCTGTACATGTCTGTTAGGTCTAACTTATTCATCATTTTGTTCAAGTTCTCTGTTTCCTTGTTGATCTTCTGTCTAGTTGTTCTATCTAATGATGTGAGTGGGGTGTTGAAGTCTCCAGCGATTATTGTAGAGATGTCTATTTCTCCCTTCAGTTTTCCCAGAGTTTGTTTTATGTATTTTGGGGCACCCTGGTTAGGTGCATAGATATTTATGACTTATATCTTCCTGGTGGATTGTCCCTTTTATTAATATATAATGGCCTTCTGTATCTCTTATAACTTTTTTGTGTTTAAAGTTTGTTTTGTCTGTTATTAGTATAGCTACCCTTGCTCTTTTCTGGTTACAATTTGCGTGGAGTATCTTCTTCCAGCCTTTCTATTTCAGCCAATTTGTATCCCTGGGTCTAAGGTGAGTTTCTTGTAAGCAGCATATGGATAGCTCAAATTTCTTAAATTCATTCTGCCAGTCTGTATCTTTTGATTGGTGAGTTTAATCCATTCGCATTCAATGATATTACTGTAAGCGCAGTATTTACTTCCTCCATTTTATTCTTTGGTTTTCATATGTCATATCATATTTTTGTCTTTTTACTCTTTTGTTTATCCTTTCTGCTATTCTTTCTTCTATGCTCTCCTCCAAGCCTATTTCTCCTGTCTTTTTCTTTCAGATTCTAAGGCTTCCTTTAATATTTCCTGCAAAGGTGGATTCTTTTTTGCAAACTCTCATAATTTCTGTTTGTTTGTGAATATTTTATACTCACCTTCATATTTGAAGGACAATTTTGCTGGATAAAGAATTCTAGGCTGGCAGTTTTTCTCTTTCAGTATCCTAATTGTATCACACCACTGTCTTCTCGCATCCATGGCTTCTGATGAAAAATCTACGCTAAGTCTTACTGGATGTCCCTTGTACGTGATCGTTTGCTTCTCCCTTACTGCTCTGAGAATTTTCTCTTTAGCTTTGACATTTGACATTCTGGGTAGTATGTGTCTTGGAGTAGGTCCATTTGGGGTACGGTGTGCTTCTTGGACATGTAAGTTCATTTATTTTGTGAGAATTGGGAAATTTTCACGTATTATTTCCTCAAATACTCTTTTTGCCCCTTTTCCTTTCTCTTCTCCTTCTGGAACTCCCATGACACATATGTTGTTGCATTTTGTTTTGTCATTCAACTCTCTGAACCCCTGCTCGATTTTTTCCATTCTTTTCCCTCTCTTTTCTTTTCTCTCTTCAATTTTAGCTGTTCTGTCTTCGATATCACTTATTCTTTCTTCTGTCATTTCGAGTCTGCTGTTGTATGCTTCAAATGTGTTTTTGATCTCACTTATTGTGTCTTTCATTCCCATGAGTTCTGTTACTTTTCTGTTCAGGATTTCAAATTCTTTGCACTCACTCAATTTCTTCTTGATGTCCTTTATCTCTTTAACCATATTGTCTTTCAACTCATTAATTTGAATTGGAAATTTGTGCACATCTCGCTGATTAGCTCTCTCAAATTCTGCATCTCTTCTGGGGCTTTGATATATTCCTTTTCTTTGGCCATGTCTTCTATTTTCTTAGTACAGCTCATAATTTTTTGCTGATATCTAGGCATCTGATTAGGATGCAGTTTACTCAGATGCTCAATTTCTTTCTCTTTTGTAGGGATTTAGTGGCTTGAGTCTGTGTTTTACCATTGCTCTTGATTCTTGGCTTGACCTGGATTGTTAGGATTGTCCTGCTGGTTGCTCAAAACTGGGCCCTGGACCCAGTAATTGGTTGTAGAGTCGCTTCCTAGGGCCTTGGGGTGGGAGGCTACAGAGGCCAGAAAAAGCCTCTCCTAGTTATTTTTAATTTTCTTGTGTGCACTTTCTTGGTCTACCAGCAGATGGCGCTCTTTGGCAGCTCTCAATTCAATGTCTGGTCAGAGGGTATTTGTTGCAGCACAGACCAGATCAATGTGATAGAGCTTCCTGTCTGGAAGCTATAAGCCTTGTAATTCAAATTTTCTCTGAAACAGTTCTCCAGCCTTCTCTGGCAGCCCCCTCCCTTTTCCCAGCTAGAAAATATTTCCACTCCCCTCTGAGTCCTCAACAATCAGTCCCTGTTTGTGGAGGAGGTGATTGGGAAGGTTGTATATCTTTAGCCCCTTGCTGGCTCCAAGGCAAACAATAGCGCAGCACCACCCAGCCTGGAAGGGCTCCTGGGACACAGCAGACCAAATCTGTGAGTCAAAAGCTGAAGCAGCCTTAGGCTGTGTCCCTCTCTCTCCCCTTTCCTGGGGTGTCCTCAACAATTAGTCCCAGCTAGAAGAGATGGAGGTTGCGAGGGTCGGATTTCTCCAGTCCTTTGTAGGCTCCCAAGTCAAACCACTGTGTGGTCCTACCTGGCCTGGAAGGGCTCATGGGACAAAGCAGACCAAATTTATGGGTCAGAACCTGGGTCAGCTTTAGGCTGTGTCCTTTCTCTCCCCTTTTCCTGAGGTGGTAGATCCCTAGAGCCCCCTTTGTCTGTAGTCCCAGGCCCAGAGGCCTAAGAATTCTAAAGTGTCTTTAGTATGGGGGGTGGTGCTGGCAGCAGCAGCTGCTGGTTTCAGCTCACAGTTCTGTTGTTGTGATTTCCTTCCTTTGTCCCTCTCTCCTCTGGGCAGTGTCCAGCCTTTGCCTGGTGTCCTAAACCCTAGATCTTTTTCTGGGTTGTTTCAGCCTGTCCTCTAGCTATTTTTCTGTAGGAGAAGAGAGTCCCATGTCTTTCTAGCCTGCCATCTTCCCGGAAATTTCCCTCATTTTTGAAGGACTGTTTTTGCCAGATTGATAATTCTTGCCTGGCAGTTTTTCTCTTTCAGCACTTTAACTATATCATACCCTTTTCTTCTCACCTCCATGGTTTCTGATGAGAAATTGGCACTTTGTCTTATTGAGGATCCCTTCTATGTGACAAATCACTTTTCTTTTGCTACTTTTAGAATGCTCTCTTTATCTTTGGGATTTGACATTCTGATTAGTATGTGTCTTGGAGTAGGTCTATTATGATTTATTCTGTTTGGAGTATGTTGCACTTCTTGGACATGTGTATTTGTGTATTTCATAAGAAATGAGAAATTTCTTATCCCTGAGGCACTGCTCATTTTTTTCTATTCTTTTCACTATGTGTTATGACTTTATGATTTCAATTGTCCTGTCTTCTAGTTCACTGATTCTTTCTTCTGCCTGTTCAAATCTGTTGTTGTATGCCTCTAGTATATTTTTTAAAGGTTTATTTTTATTTATTTCTCCCCCTACCCCCAGGTTGTTTTACGCTCACTGTCTGCTGTCTGCATCTGTTCATTGTGTGCTTGTCTTCTTTTTAGGAGGCCCCAGGAACCAAACCCGGATCTCCCATGTGGGAGGGAGGCGCCCAATGGCTTAAGCCAACTCTGCTCCCTCTAGTGTATTTTGTTTGTTTGTTTGTTGTTGTTTTTTGTTTCTAGTGTATTTTTAGTCTCTACTATTGTGACTTTCATCCCCAAAATTTTTGTTTCTTTTTATAGTTTCAAATTCTTCTTTATTCTCATACATTGTCTTCTTAATATTCTTTAGCTCTTTATTTATATTTTCCTTCATCTCCTTGAATTGATTTAGGATATTTGTTTGAATATCTTTGATTAGTTGTTCCAACTCTTGAGTTTCTTCTGAAGTTTTAATTTGTTCCCTTGACTGAGCCATATCTTCCTGTTTCTTAGTATTGCTTGTAATTTTTTGCTGATGTCTGATGTCTAGGCATCTGATTTTTTTTTTTTTTTTTTT
>JAQZBX010107915.1:0-10603 GCA_029593785.1 Cabassous unicinctus
TTTTTTTTCAGGTACCAAGGCCAGCGATTGAACCCTGGGACCTTGTATGCAGGAAGCTGGTGCTCAACCACTGAGCCACACAGGCTCCTGAGTTGGTTCTTCCATTTGTTTGCTTGTTGGGTTTTTTGTTTGTTTTTAGGAGGTACCAGGGACCAAACCCGGGACCTACCATGTGGAAAGCAGGAGCTCAACTGCTTGAGCCACATCTGCTCCCTGGAACTTATTCTGATGTAAGGTTTAAGAGTAAGGATCCAGCTTAATTTTTCTTCCAGGCAAAAAGTTGTCTATTTTTTGAATGATCTTTTCCCCACTAATCTCATGTGTCCTAACTTCCTGTGTATTTCTGGGACACTTTTTGGAGTTTCTGCTCTGTTGAGGTGGTTATTATTTATCCCCACTTCACAGATGGAAAAGTTAAGTAACTCAGACCAGCTTGTGCAGACCATTATCTGGGGGGCCCACCTTTGCAGCTGGGCTGTGGTGACTGCTGGCTGTGGGAGGCTCCCTGGAGTCTGCACAAGGTGACAAAACTTCTCCCGACATTGGACACCCCCAAGCCTCAAGCTCAGGCGAGCCCAGGTGTAAAGGGTCCTGGGTGAGGAGAGCTCTGAAGCCAGGCTGGCAGCTCCTCTGTACTCAGGCTGCAGAACACATCCCTTTGCTGGAGCATGAGGAAGGCCCTGGGTCTTCCACTCCAGGGCTGAGGCAGCTCCCGAGTTGCCCCCACATCCACGAGTTCCCACACTCAGTTCCTGGGGTTGCTCTGGGCCTGAGTCTAGGGTCTCCTGATAGGGAAGGGCAGAGAGAGGCGGCAACCTACTCAGACTTTCTACTTGCTGCTGATGACACCTAGGCGAGGACCCCAGCTGAGCCAGAGACCCTCAAAAAGGGAGGCACTGTTCTAATTTTTTGAATCCCTAAAGTAACCTGAATATTCATAAGCTTCTACGGCAACATTAACATTGAACTGAAGCCTCACAATCAGAAAAACCAGATCCAACCGGATGGTCTTCATTAACCAGTCAGAACTTCAGGGCTGTATGAAGTTTTGAGAAGAGGCAAGTGGAAATGAAACAAAAACAAAAACAAAAAACAAAGGACTTGATGGAAAGTAAAAGCAAATAGTTGCCAGAGCATGCCCTAGGTGCAGTGCAGGGTCCTCTCGATTTCCTGTGGGATTGGTTTGTGTGGTGACTACAAAGGGCAAGAAACTTCATCAAGCTAACATATACCGAGAACTAACCATATGCTGTCACTGTCCTGATTCCTTGGTGAGTTAATAATTAGGGAGATAATACATGAACAATTTCAGCTCATTCACTGAAGCACTTCAGCTCATAGAGATTTTCGTAGATTTTAAACAAGTTTCTAAGTCCCAGCAAAATGTAAAACACATAACTAGTCTTCAGGCCTGCCCTGCTTGGAGTTGGCACTTTGTTTGGTTTGGGTTCAGTCTCCAAGGAAGAGGGGACAGAAGGGCTCCAGGCGGCAGGGAGACCCAGAGCGCCCCCCCCACACACACCCCTGGGCTCTGTGCCAAGGGCTTTCTCAGTCCTAGCTGGTTCTGTCCTCTGGAAAGCCCTGGCAGGTGTTGACTCCTGCTCTCCCATCTCACAGCAAGGAAGCAGGAATACGAGAGGTTAAGTAATGTGCCTGAGGTAGAAACCTCAAGAGAGAGCCCACAGGAAGCAGTCCTCAAGGTCCCTGAGCTCTGGCGCTAACAGAGCTCCCAGGGTCGCCCCTGCCTGTCCCTGTGGGGGAAGTGAGCTGCCCTGGGCTCACACAGAAGATGCAAGCAAACAACACTGGCTTCTGACCACGTCCCAGGCACTTCACATTTTTCAGGAAATTCTCCCAACAAACCTTTGGGATAGGGACGGCCCACCTTATACAGAAAGAAACCAAGGCTGAGAGAGCTCCATTGACTTATCCAAGGTCACAGGGTTAGAGAGTGTTGTAAAAGGGCTGTTAAGCCTCCATTTGACAAACTCCAAAATCATATTCCAGATTCTTTTTACTAGGTTAAGTAGGGACTATCAAAGATAAAAGCCCTGGGTGATGGTATGCATGCTTGTTTTGAAGGTTCAGAACTTTTAATATATACTTATTATTTATGGATGTTCATGTATGAATGAGAAACTTCAATAAAAAAGTTGAAAAAAGAGAGAAGCAAAAAATAAAAATAAATAACAATTCTCTCTTTAGCACCCTCCCCCCAAAAAAAAGTATTCAAAGAGCATAATATACATAAACTTCACACAAGTGTTCAGAAAATTGATTGATAAATAGACATACGATACAGCTAATGTGGCAAAATGTTAGTGTTGGTGGATATGGATATCTGGGCTGAGAAGGGTATGTTGGAGTTCTCTGTATGGGGTTTGTATTAAAAAATAAAATAAAATTCACCAATTAAAAAAAAAAAAAAGCAAAATACCGGAGGTGTGGGCAGCAGCCTGTGAGGGAATTGGGGAGGGGATCTGCCACAGATCTGGGGGTGAGACCCCTCCTGAGGGTGAGAGGGCTGCCCCACTTCCTGCTGAATCACGTACTTCCTTGAACAAATGTCTCTCCCATAGAAATTCCCACCCACCTACCTTTTCTCTATCTAAGGGACAGGAACAGTGTTTCCTTCTTAGAGCTGAATGTGGAGATAGACCACAGCTGATTTTGGAAGTGAGTGGATGGGGCTTGCCTGGGTCCCACAGTAAGGGAGAAGCAGGGTGAGGATGTGGGCGCAGACCCCTCCACAAGCAGCCCAGGCCCTGGAGCTGAGGGTCATCAGCATCTAGGGGCCCGTGGCCAGCCCGACTCAGCGGGAAACCAGGCCAGGCTGTTAGAACTCAGGGATAAACGTGCCCCACTTGGTGACTTGCACAACCTCACTCGTCATTACTCAGCATCTTTCCTTGATCAGGTGCAATTGAGAGCAGTGCCTATCCTGGCTGAAATTAGTTTTACTCTGAGTCAGCCAAATCCATTTGAATGCTTTCTCCTTCCTACCAGGATCTATCATGGGGCACCAAGGAAAGTGGTGACAAGCTCAGAGGCAGGAAGGAGCAGAGCAAGACCTGACTCGGGGGGTGGGGGAGGTGGGGAGAGGTCTTGGGGAAGAGAAGCGGGAGGGACTGGTTAGAGGTAAACAGGAAGGGGCTGTTGTAGGACCCCACAGTCCTTTCTGCCCAGCTTTCTCTGGGCTCCAGGACTCCGATTATTTTCAGATCTTTTTTGACCATATGATTTTAGAAGGAAATGTTTTGTTTTGTTTTTTTTTTTTTATCTTGAAAGGCATCTCACTTGTTAATATCTTGCTTGAAATTTCTTAAACTCCAAGTAAGGTCTTCACTCAACAGCGAAAAAGGCCTGAGAAGGAGAGGATTTGGGAGTGGTGCCACAGGGCTGTAGATCCCTTTTGGCTGAAGGGTAAAAAGGGGCTGTCTTAAGTTACTTGCTGAGGAGCCTGAGGCTGTTCTGGGCCTTGGCCTCCTGCACTACTCCTGCACTATCTCCCTTTGGGATAGGACAAAGGGCAGGGTAGCAGAAAGGCAGGCCCAAGGGCAGCAGAGCTTTTGGTCATCTTCATTCACACCACTGCTGCCAGCACTCAGAGCTGACTTATTGAATGACTGGGAGACTTATGGCTGGAGGGGGCACCACTGACACAAAGAAAGAAAAGGAAAAAAAGAGGCAGAATAGCCAAAGTCAAGGTTCACGATTTTGGTCTTTCTGACTCCTCTACAAAGGACTGGGAGGAGAGCTGGGGGAGGGCGCTTAGTGAAGGAACCACCACCAAGGGCCCTGCCAGGGCAACCGAGCAATAAGCAAGGCTCCGAGGCCAGGTGCAGCCAGGCAGGCTCCATACAGGTGCCAAGAGGGTGGAGGCAGAGAAGAGGGTCGAGGGCACACCAGAGCCGGAGGGAACAGCTTGGGCACAGGCAGGACGTGTGAGAAGACATGCTCCTAGGGGGAGCAGGGAGGCTGTAGGCAGTGGCAGCACAGGCTGTGAGGCAGGGAGTGGGAAAGGAGGCTGGGCTTGGAAGCTACACTAGGGAGCTGGTGCTTTCTGTTCTAGGTAAAGAGAATCTGTTCCATTGTGTTATGAGGAAACTGAGGTTCAGCAAGGGGTAACTGTCCCTGCTACATTCAGTTCACAGAACTACCTTTTCCTAGAGCTCAAATGAGAAGATCCAAAGCAGAAAAAGATCAGGAATGTGAGCATTATCCTGCGGAATGCTGTCCAGGGCTTTTCCCCAGGCACATAGGGCTCAGCAGTCCCCTGGCAAGGGGGTCTGAGCATGGGGAGGTGAATAGGAGTGTGCTTGCAACAGCTGACTCAGGACCGAACGATCACTGCTCCACAGGAGCCCTAACCCATGCCTGTCATCCATGTGTGGCGCGGTGCTCTGTCCATCTCCTGCACAGCAAAGGGGCTATGGGTAACACACAGGGCAAGGAAGGATGGGTCACCCGCCAAGTGGGAGGTAAGCTCTCTTGTGAGATCCAGGACCTAGGGATATTTCAGAGGAAGATAAGCCCTAAGGATGGAGAAGCTTTGGCAGACCCCTGGCACCAGGTTTGTGAGGTCAGCAGGGCTCTCCCCTGGGGCTGGCTGAGACAGTGCCCTCTTCCCTGCCAGCTGGGAACCAAGGTCCCAAAATGCGGGGCAGTGTGATGAGCCCCCAAACCCCAGATCTCCAACATGCTCAAACTGTAGCCCTTGCAAAAGAGCAATCCAGGCGGGAGACAAGGCTGACAGGCAAGTGGGGAAGAAGCTTCAATTTTATTTAGATGCTTAAGCATATATGTGAGCAACTTAAAACATGTGATTCTGCCATAAGGCAATCGCCCTTGGAGAGTTAAAGGGAAACTCTCAGCCCATTTTGTTTTGTCAGCGATCAAGTGACTCCTCCTCACAAAGAGGGGCAGGGTGAGGCGCCCCAGGCATCCCTCACTGACAACCATGCCAGGGGCTCAGAAACATTTTGCCTGGGCCTGTCTCCCTGGGGAGACCGCATCAAGGGGCGAGTGTCTCAGGTGTCCCGGTCCTACACCCTCTCCAATGACCCGTCCAAACAGGTCCCTCCTTCTGAACTCAGAAGCCACAGATCTCCAGAAAAGGAGTCCCCACGGGGGGCTGCTGTGACCATCACAAGCCCCCTCTCACAGCAGAGAAGGGGATAGTGGTATCCGGCTGCTGGGGTACATGAAGCCGGGGGTAGGGGAGGCCGATTCTTACCACTGACCCACTACATGCTCTCTAGCAGAGCTGTTCTTGCTTATCAGACACACATCCCCAGAGTCAGAGCCTCTTTGTGGTTTGGGTGCATCGGGGCATTGCTTCCAGGAGGTGCATCACAGTAAGGGCAAACTCCTACCCACCCTTGAATCCCTGGGCCAGACATTCTTACAGGTGGGGCTTCTCTGGACTCCCCCAGGCAGCAGAGTTAGGTTTCCACCCACAGCACTTTAGGGAAATCTTTATACATGCACACACCACAGTGTAGTGCGACTGTCGATGTTCTGTCCCCTTGAGGAGATGGTGAAGAGGCAGGGACTGTACGTCCATGGCATTGCCTGAGACCCAACAATGATAAATGACGGAGACAGGGACAGACACCAGCAAGGAACAGGAACTACACATACCAGCGGGCAAGGCCAAAGGGAGCCTCGGGGGCCAAGGCCTTAGGGAGTCGGGAGGGACGCCCACCAGGGGAGGGGGAGATGAGGGAGTGAGTGGGGGTGGGTGACAGCCGGGGAAGCCTCCTGGCAGGTAGGACTTGAGCTGGGCCTTGTGAGCTGGGCAAGAACTGGACAGATGGAGGACCCCGCAGAGGGGCATCGGGCTGCGGGGGCCAAGAAAGACGACTAAGGCTAACAATGGCCCAGACGGGGGGTAACATTTATTGGCTGCCCGCTTTGATCCGGGCACTGGGCTAGCTGCTTTGCACTCATCTCATTCACTCCTGATAACAACCCGCTGAGGTGGGTGATATCCCCATTTTTACAGAGCAGGAAAAGGAGAGAGCTGAGTTACTTGCCCAAAGACCCCCAGGGAGCTAGTGGGGGCGCTGGAATGAGAGCCCAGGCGGTCTGGCTCCAGATCCTGCCCCTCAGGCACGGTATCAAAGTGGGCCTGCTGAACTGAATGTGGAAATGAGGCCTGGCGGCAGGCAGGGCAGGGATAGAGAGGGCCACAGGCGTGGGGCCCAGCATGATCAGAAAGTCTGGTGTGGGGGCGGGGCAGGGCCACTGCTCTTCCCAGGGCTGCAGCAGCAGCTTCTAGAGGCGCTCAGGAAAACGGCTGCTAGCCGGTGCTCCCTGCACCACACTCATCAGGAAAGGCCTAACTCCCACAGGAAAACCAGGAGACACTGTGCAAGCTCTCACCTGTCCACTTGTGGGAGGTGCTGGCTTCAAAAGTCCCTGGAAGTAAGGATTCAAAAAATCTTGGCAGTAAAGGAGATAAACAGTGCTCTCCATATGACCAAGCAGTCTGTGAAAGTCAGGAACTCTCCACAGGAGGACCCTGCAGATGGTTTCCCATTACGAGGATGCTCCTCGGAAGCCCCACAGCCTGGGCCTTCCACTTCCTTCACTCTACCGGGGGAGCCCAGGGAAGTAAGGCCTGTCCCTTGTGACATGGCTTTCAGTGTGGAGACCATCAGGGCAATACACCTGAGCTCCACATCTCTGGGCCTTGCCCACTGTCAAGTCAGCCCCTCTGCCTCAGACCTTCAATTAAATAAAGGCCACGACGTTCTGATGCAAGTATGACAACTGGCCAGGGCAGCCCTAGACTGGACTCACTTCCCAAAGAGGTTTATCATTTCCAGAAATGGTTTTCAGACTTGACACTTGCCCGGCGCTCTCCCACTGCAGCGGCATTTCCATTTCAGAATGGCCTATCTCTCTGCTGGGCAATAACCTGCTCATTTCCCCTGCCATCAGGCTTAAAAAAGCAATGGCTGGACTCTCATCTTTTGAGGGGAGAAAGAATGAGACAGAGCTATTGTCCTGGACTGATTTTGCTCCCAGGAAAGAGGCTGCCGATGCCCTCCTTCTCCCAGCAGCCCCTTCCTCCTCTCTTCCCCCACCTCCCACTTCCTTTCTCAGGAGCGCAAATTGAAAGCCCAGCGGCAAGAGAGGCAGCGGACCTCCAGGGGCAGGACATCGTGAGAAGAGATGCTCCAGGCAGAAGAGGTGCTGGAGGGGGGAGAAGGTCCACGTGGGGGGCTCAACATGGATACACACAAAAATGCAAAGCCAGACGCTACAAGCAGAGCAGGCTTGCTCAGATCAAGGGTGGAGAGGCCTGGAGGCTGGGGGAAGGGCCACCCCATCGAGCCACACCCAGTACTGTATGGATTGGTGGGGCCTGCCAGCTCCAGCTCATTAACAAACTGCTCAGTCAGCCAAAGGGGCTCACAGACCCCATCTCGGCCAGATGCAGGGCGCCTGTCCCCACCAGGGCCCCCCTCCTCACTTTTCAGCGCGCATCTCTGTGTGCTGAGGAATTAACTCTCAGGCCTCCTCAGGCACTGGCTGATTCAAAATGATATTTACTCTGCCTTCAAGAACTTGTAGATTTTCACCGTGCCCCACCTCTCTGTTCTCATGTCCTCCCCACATTAAGAAAATTATTTCCGAAGTAGAAAAGCTATACAAGCTCATGATAGAAAAATTGGAAAATATAGAAAGCACAAAGAAAAACGTAAAACCCTAGGAAAAAAAGAACGGTGTTACCATTTTGGTAAATTTTTCCAAGTGAATTAATTTTTTTTCTTTAAAAGAAAGATTGGTATCACTTCTACCATTTTGGTGTATTTTTCTAAGCTTTTATTTAAAAAAAATTAAGCAAGACTAGGATTAAAATGTGTATTGTTTTTTACCCTGCTATTCTCACATAAATTGCAAACACTCTCAGGAGTTAGTACCTTGCACGCCAGCAGCCAGCACGCCGTAGCTTAACCCATCGCTGTACATTTAGGTTTCCTCCAGTCATCAATTCTTAGCAGTCCCCAGAACATGCTCCTTGGCCGCAGCATCGGAGCTATCCTGGGCACCGTCATTTGGGGTGCAGGTCCCTGGTCTAAGTCTGGACCAACGTGTGAAGCTGGGGTGGCATTAACCAGGCACGTGCCCTCACAGCTGGGAAAGGAGAGGGATGTGGGCACACCCTTCTCTAACCCAGAGTCCCAGACCCAGTGAGTCTGGGGTGTGCATGAGAGGCCAGACCAGGGAAAGCAGGAGGAGCTGCTGGAATAGGGAGCAAGAACCGCGGAGGAGGGGGTAGGGCTCTCTGTTGCTCACCTGTGTGGCTTGAAAATCTTAATAATGATGGAAAAACAGGCTGTGCTCCCTACAGCACACCTGCTTTCACTCATCCAGGGGTCTGAGGGCTTCCTATGTGCCAGCTACCATGCAAGGCACCTGTGGTATAAAGTAACCGCAAGAGCCAGCAGGCAGGTCAGAATCTTGTAAAAGAAACCCACTTGCCTCATAGGGTTAAAGGAAATAATGCTGGCAGGAATCAGGTGTGCTTGTGTGACCGCTCGGCTCATCTGTTCGTTGCTGCCTGGCCAAGTTGAGCTTTGCCTCCTCTGAGGAATTTGTGACAGAACTATCCAAAGTGGCCTCAAATGGACACCATTCCCTCAACTCACAGCTGGCATTTAGAAAAGCTGCCTCCACCCTTGGCAACAGGAGCCCCTCAGCTTTGATCCACACTTCTCTGCTTTCCTAACTGCCTTCTAACCCCACCCCAGCCCGTACCTTTGTCCTCATCTCGAGAGATAGAACATCATGATGAGAGAGAGTGATTAGTTCAAGAGAAGATGAGAAAGAAAAATGTTACTGGTCCCTAGTCCAGAAGCCTCCACAGGTGACTCCCAGAGGCCCTCCTAGCTCTTCTTCTGTGAGAAGAGCCTTCAAAGATGGATGAACAGGGCAGGGAGATGGGGAACTCTCCCGGCTTCATGGAAGCAATGCCCCTTCTGACCTTACTCTCCCAAGCAGGTTCTTGGTCTCGCCAACCTCTCTGAACCAGGCGTAGCATCCTTCCCAGCCCTCTGCTGCCCATCCTCAGATCATCTTCCCCAAAGTCATACAGTGAGGGACCCGGGAGGAGAACCCAGGCCTCCTGATTCCTCATCCAATTATCTTTGCAAATAAGTAGACTCTTGAGTTTTCTCTTGAACATTTCCCCAGCCTCTTTGTTTAACTGTGGTTCAGCAAGTGTCACAGAGAATGGAAGGCAGGAGCAGCTGCCACTGACCCAGCTCCCACGGAGGCTGCTGCAGGTTCAGGGGGACTTATGTGAGGCCCCAAGCCAGTGGGGTCTGATTCATCTCTCAGCCTCTTTGTAAAACAGCCCCCGACACACAAGTGGGTGGCTGGCATGGCCTGCCTGACCCAGACTGGCACCTGGGCAGTGGTGCACTAGCTCAACCCTCCTGCTCCAAAAGCTGGGCGCTGACCTTAAGGTGCCACACTCAGCATGAGGCCCAGATGCAGCACCTTCCTGAGGAAGGAGTTATGGGGCTAGAGTGGGGTGGTAAGAGTACCACGCTGGGCCAAAAGAGACCTGGCTTTGAGACCCAGTTGGCCATGTGCTTGATGAGGAAACCTAGGTAAATCGCTTAATCTAAGAGGCCTGCATCTGGTGTCCAAGGATCCCAGGAGTTCACAGGTGGGAGTCAGGGATGAACTATACCTGGCATTTGGTGTGTCAGAAGGTCTATGGCTTTAATAGAGAGACCTGGGCATCACTTTGCTCACATGCAGACTCAAGGGTGGTTTGGCTCAATGACCACTGCCATTCTAAAATGCCCGGAAAGATACCTCTACAGCTGCTTCACACCAAGATGTCAGCAATCGAAAGCTACGTCACAGGACCTTTTAGCCAATCCAATTCCATCTTAAATTGCAGTGAGTTGAAGTTAGCAGTCTTGAAAATAGGTATTTTTTTTTTTAAAGTTCTCACATTTCCTTTTACTATAAAGGGTCCTGGAGAAAGCCAGAGCAGTACCTGGGGCAAACTGGGCAGAGCTCCTTATATAATTCCAGCTGCTGTCATCCTGAATTACTCCACACAGTCACACAGAGAAAGAGAATGAGGAAGGAGAGAACAAGAGGAGAAAGCAAGCTAGCGAGAGCATGCATATGCAAGCCTGGAAAGGGGTCCAAGTGAGCCTGGCCCTTGTCTCAAGTTTAAAGGGCTGCCTTTGGCCAGGCTCTCAGAGACCAAGGGAGGACCCAGCAGAGATGGGAAGCTCCTGAAATAAGGAGGAGTTAAGGTTTTCACATTACCACAAAATTTAGTTAGTCTAGGAGGCAGGATCCACACGTGTTTAAGAGTATCCTTTCAAAGCCTTAACTCTGTCAGTCCTCCAATTCCCTAGGTGAAGAAAAGCTCCCACTCGAGCCCTACTTCATTCTGGGGCACAAAAAATTCCAACATAGCAATCAGCTCGGAATGCACTAGCAAAGAGCTGGGTGGGCCAAGGCTTGTGGAGAGGAAGTCTTGGCAGTGAAGCATTCTTCTATCAGAGCTAGGGCCCCTAAGAGTCTGGGGATGAAGAAAGCAAAGGGAGGGATGTCTGAG
>JAQZBX010107916.1:0-10603 GCA_029593785.1 Cabassous unicinctus
TTCTAGCACAATATTGAGTAACAGTGGGGAGAGCAGGCATACTTGTCTTGTTCCCAATCTTAGTGGAAAAGCTTTCAGTCTTTCACCATTAAGTACAATGTTAGTTGTGGGTTTTTCATATATGCAATTTATCATATTAAGAAAGTTTCCTTCTATTCCTATTTTTCAGCGTGTTTTTATCAAGAAAAGATATTGCATTTTGTCAAATGCCTTTTCTACATCATTTGAAGTGATCATGTGATTTTTCTTCAGTTTATTAATGCAGTGTGTTACACTGATTTTCTCATGTTGAACCACCCTTGCATACATGAGATGAAGCTCAGTTGATCATGATGCATACTCTTTTTGATGTGTTTTTGGATTTAGTTAGCAAGTATTTTGTTGAGGATTTATGCATCCATATTCATTAAAGAAATTTGTCTGTAATTTTCTTTTTTTGTAATATTTTTATTTGACTTTGGTATTAGAGTGATGTTAGCTTCAAAGAATGAATTTGGTAGCATTCCTTCCTGTTCAGTATTTTGGAACAGGTTGAGCAAAATTGGTATTAGATCTTTTTTAAATGATTGGTAGATCTCGCTAAGCCAAACTCAGCATATAAATGCATTACCTTCCCCCCAGCGTGGGACATGACTTCCGGGGATGAGCCTCCCTGGCACTGAGGGATTACTACCAAGCACCAACTAGCAATGTAACTGGAAAAAAAATCAAATAAAAGGGGGAAAAGGTAAAGACAAATGAGTTTATATGGCTAAGAGACTTCAAAGTGAGTCGGGAGGCATTCCCAGAGGTAACACTTATACACATCTCAGCAGGATCTCATAGACTGCCAAAGTAGATACTACCCCAAATAGTGGGGCTCCTGAGGGCTCTGGAGACACCCAGGTCCTATGGTTAGGGCAGATAACTCTGGAGTTTGGTGCCTTTGCCTGTGGACCCTACTTTGGAGTTTGTGATCCTGAGAATAACAGAGTTGGACTCAGTTATGGCTTCCCTACACATGGCTTATCTGTCCCTTCTACTTGAACCTATAGTTGGTGCTGGAGTTGGTAGGTGTACGTCCAAGAGACTTAAATCTTTGGACTGTCCATATGCCAGCTGGGCCCTGAGCCTCAGTGGAGTTGAAACACCTACTCCCCAGTTCATTGGACTCACCAGGACAACTAACAAGGAGGTGAGGATGGGCAACTACCATACCAAGGAACCGAGAGAGTCTACAACTGCAAGCAAGAGAGTCCCATCCATCAACTGTGTGGGATTGAAGCCCCCTTTCAATTAGAGGTGGAGTGGACATCACCATCCAAGAATCCTCAGGATTGGGGAATGAACTATGGACTAGAGTGGACTTACTGGTATTCTACTATAGACTTACTGTGCTTCTAGCAATGGAAGAAATTACAACACTGATGTGGAGGCAGTGGCCACTAGAGGCTCTGAGGGCACGGAGAGGGAAAAACAGGTGTAATTCAGGGGCATTTTCAGGACTTGGGAATCATCCTGAATGACATTGCAATGACAGGTATAGGCCATTATATATCTTCCCATAACCTACAGAACTGTGTGGGTGAGAGTGTAAACTACAATGTAAACTATAATCCATGCTCAGTGGCAATACCCCAAAATGCGTTTATCAATTGCAATGAATGTACCACACTAATGAGCGATGTTGTTTATGTGGGAAAATGTGGGAGGTATGGGGAGTGGGGCATATGGGAATTCCTATATTTTTTCTGTAACATTTATGTAATCTAAGTGTCTTTTTAAAAGTTAAAAAATATATTAAAATAAATAAATGATTGGTAAAATTCACTTGTCAAGCCCCCTAGTCCTGGACTTTTCATTTTGGAGGGTTTTTGGTGACTGATAAATAGGTATATTTCTAGTGCAGGTTAGGCAAAGCAAGGTCTGCAGGGTTCTAGGAAATCATAAAAACACAAAACAAAATTAGAATATCCACATCCTCTCTTGGGCAGGGGTGAATTTTGCTAAGGGATTTAAAGGTAAGAGAGCTTGTTTTAAAGGAAGAGAAAGCAGTGTTTTACCTGCTTAATATCTATTAGTCAGGGCTCTTTTGGGAAACAGGATCAACAGAAGATATCTATAAATAGTATGAGATTTATAATATTCTCTCACATGACCATGGGGATGAACAAGTCCAGGTTCCACAGGGAGGCTGCCAAGCAGGGGCTCCAATGAAAGTCCAGTGAAGGTCCTTGATGAGTTTCTGGGAGATGTTGGCTGTCCAAAGATGAGCTGGGAAATTCTCTCTGAATGCTGAAATCACTTCCCCTTTTAAGGCATTCAACTTATTGGCTAAAGCATCACTCATTGCTGACGGCAGTCTCCCTCGTTGATGCAGATGTAATCAGCCATCTATGCAGTATACTCACTGATGACTAAAGCCCATAATTGTCCTTGTATTCCAATTAGCCTAGTGCTTGCTTCCCAAACAACTGGGTACAATTACCTGGCTGAGTTGACACATTAGCCTAAACATCACTGTCTACCCCTGTCAACTCGGCAACCATGCACATTACCTTAAACCATACTTAGTCTCTAAGTAAAAACAATATATATATTTCCACCTAACAATGTTCAACTCTCCTGCGTACAAATGGAAATGCATTAATTCATTACAGAATAGGGTGCAAGTCCTTGGGTAATATTCACTCTTGAAATCTTTAAATATTATGACATGAAACTAATACAACTTGTCATATGATAAGTGAAAAGGATGGGGAAGATAACAAATTTGTTTTATGTACATATACAATCATGCTCATAATGAAACAAGGAAGAAAGATTCATGACTATTACAGTCCTCGTTTCTGTAACTGGTCACATGGTCGAAGTTCATATTTATCACTACCTTCTTCCACTACCCAATCCATGTTCCCATTACACTAAGCAAGCACTTGGACTGGTCGTGGCTCTTTGCCTGTTGGGGTGACCCAAACTTTCATTCCCGAAGATTCTGGGCCATTGTTAGTCCTGCTTGGATTGGGTTGTTGCAATTTTCCATTGACTTTAATCACAGGGCATTGGCAGTACTAGGAGACACCCTAGAGGATCTCCTGTATTCCAGGCAAACTCTTCTTTATCCTCATTATGTAGATGCAGTCCTATTTCCCCTTGGTAGTCAGGATCAATCATCCCAGCCAGTACAGTAATTCCCTACTTTGCCTGTTGATTCAGAGGTAAGAGGAGCCCAAAGTGGCCAAGTGGCAGTCTTAACTTCCAGTTCAGTAGAATCATTGTTGTGTTCTCTGGTGGCAGCACTCCTCCTTTTGAAACCTGTAGACCAGCAGAGCTTCAGGTTGCAGGGACTGGAAGCAAAAATTTTCCTAGTGGGTCACTAGGGGTAATAGTGAGTGGTGCCACTCCCGTTTCCACCCCTTGATTCCTGGACCCATGAATCCTGGTTATGGGAGAAACAGCACTATAGAGTGGACACTGATTTAAAGTGTACACAGCCTCCTGGAGAATATTGCTCCAGCCCTGCAAGGTATTGGCACCTAGTTGGCACCATAATTGAAATCTTCAAAAGGCCATTCCACCGTTCTATCAATCCAGCTGCTTCAGGATGATGGGGAACATGGTAAGACCAGTGAATTCCATGGGCATGTGCCCATTTCCGCACATCATTTGCTGTGAAATGGGTTCCTTGATCAGAAGCAATGCTGTGTGGAATGCCATGGCAGTAGATAAGACATTGGGTAAGTCCACAGATGGTAGTTTTGGTAGAAGCATTGAGTGCAGGAAATGCAAACCCATATCTGGAGTATGTGTCTGTTCCAGTTAAAACAAATTGCTGCCCCTTCCATGGTGGAAGGGGTCCAATATAGTCAACCTGCCACCAGATAGCAGACTGGTCACTTCGGGGAATGATGCCATATCAGGGGCTGAGTGTGAGTCTCTGCTGCTGGCAGATTGGGCACTTGAATCTTCTGGATCATATGGCCCAAATGATAGTGCAGCTTGCGCAGTAGCCTGGAGCTGTTGTAGAGCCTCCTTTTGTTCTGGTCCCCAATAAAAACTGGCAGCTTTTCCGGTGACTCGGTAAATGGGCCAGAGTAGCACACACAAATAAGGAATGTGTTGTCCCCAAAATCCGAAGAGACCAACTAAGTGTTGTGCCTTTCTTTTCTTCATAGGAGGGGCCAGATGCAATAGCTTATACTTCACTTTAGAGGGGAAATCTCGACATGCCCCACATCACTGGACACCTAGAAATTTCACTGAGGTGGAAGGCCCCTGTATTTTTGTTGGATTTATCTCCCATCCTCTCTCATGCAAATGCCTTACCAATAAGTCTAGAGTCTTTGCTATTTTTTGTTCACTAGGTCCTATCAACATGATATCATCAATATAATGGACCAGTGGGATGTCTTGTGGGAGAGAGGGATGATCAAGGACCTTGCAGATAATATTATGACATAGGGCTGAAGAGTTGATATATCCTTGAGGCAGGACAGTGAAGGTATACTGCTGGCCTTGCCAGCTGAAAGCAAACTCTTTCTGGTGGTCCTTACTAATGGCAATTGAGAAAAAAGCATTTGTCAGATCCACAGATGCATACCAGGTACCAGGGGATGTGTTGATTTGCTCAAACAATGGGACAGCAGCTGCAATTGGAGTACCACCTGGTTAAGTTTACGATAATCTACTGTCATTCTCCAAGATCCATCTGTTTTCTGCACAGGCCAAATAGGGAAGAACCCTGACTAATACAGCTTGGTACCAGGAGTGGGGTAGTGCTTTTGCAATTACCAAAATGCTGGAACAGTTTTATAAATGGGTAAAGGGTATTTTTTGGTGTAATTGTGAGATGCTTGATGGAAAAGGCCTAGCTTGTTTTGAAGAGACTGTTAGTAATATGGACACTAAAGAGACTTTTTATGATGCCTTAGAAGTAAATTATGAAACTATTATTGGAAACTGGAGGAAAGCCGATCCATGTTTTAAAGTTGCAGAGAACTTAGCAAGATTAACTCTTGGTGCTTTATGGAAGGCAGAATTTGAAAATGGCGAGCCTGGACATTTAGCTGAAGAACTTTCCAAAGTAAACACGAAGAATGTGGCTTGGCTTCTCCTTGCAGCTTATAGTAAAATGCTAGAGGAGAGAGATAAGCTGAGGAGTGAACTGTTGGGTACAAAGAAAACAGAAACTGATTCTGGAAATTCAAAGCCTCTGGAAATCAAGCTCCCAGATGATAGCACCCCATTTGAGGACTTAACTTAACTTGGAACTTGTAAATCAGGATTGAAGATGCAGTTATCTAGGAAAGATTTGTGGAAAGTCTTACTGTCTGATGGCTTGAACCCCTGCTTCTTGCATGCTAAACCAGCAAGCTTTTTGAGAGAGGTGTGTGAACAAAACCACTGTCAGCTTGGACTAAAAGGGACATGGAAAGGAGATACTGAAGGAGAAAGCAGCTTTAAGAGGAAAACCATAGAAGCTGAAATCTGGAATTAAGACATCGCCTTGGGCCAAAGAGAGGAACACCACCCATGTGTACAGAGAGGGTGAGTTTACTCCAGGAGCTTAAGAGGGTGGATGTTCCTACCCGATGCTGCCCCAAGGTGCAGAGAGAGTGGAGCGCATTCCCCAAGGATTAGGGAGGTTAAGGTCACCACCCCATAGGTCTGAGAGGGGTGGACCTGTTCCCCATGGATTAAGGAAAGCCAAATTGTCAACTTGCTCTGAGAGGGTTGGGCCTTTATGCCAAAGGGTAGGGAGAATGTTGTCTTTGCGTCACTGTACTAGGGGGGGTAAGACTAACCCAAAGATTGGGTAAAGTGTGGCAATCACCCCAATGCTCTTGGAGGATGAGGTCTGGAGCTTGGTCAACAACCAGATGCTTGATGAGGGTAGAACCAAGAAAATGGCCATTGGGCAAGCCTGTGGATAGGGTGGGTCCCCATGAGACCCCAGGGGGAAGAAACTATCATCTTAAGAATGACTCTCAGACTTGAAATTGAATGGAGTATGCCCTGCAGGTTTACTGAACTGTAGAGGACCCATGACTCATGTTTTTCTCCCAATTTTTCCTTATGGTAAAGCAAATGTTTATCCTTTATCTTTCCATTTGTGTTTTGGAAGAAGATAAATTGTTTTGTAAGTTTCAGAGGTCTACAGCCATGTCTAGAGTCAAGACTAGATTATTACCATAGTCTACCATCATGTTCTGCTTCTAATTTCTTCCCATCCTGCTCGTCATACACAGCCATAATTATTATTCTAAAGCACTACTTTATATAGATTACCATCAACATTTTCTTACTGTATAGAAAATAAAACTTATATGCAATCTGGCTACAGCTATCTCTTGTAGTTTATCTCATTCTGCTCACTATATTATCATCGCTATAATGCTAGGCACAGTTACCTTAGTGCCAAGATCTGAAATGGTGGAGACATAAGCCCTCCATCACTGCAGCCAAGCAGAGCATCTCTCAAACAAGCCAAGCACATTCCTTTTTCCATGTTTGTTTTATACCATCCCATCCTTTAAAAATGTTCTTACATATTTTAATGCTACCCTTTTCAAATGACCAGCTTAAGGTTCCCCTCTACTGTAGAGGCTTCCCAAATTATTTCCAGTCCTCAGTGCTCTCTTCCTCCTCTCAGTTTCAGTAATTCATAATGTGTATGCTAGTTGCTTGATCTTTACCACATATACTGCCTTATTATATTGCTATTGTGTGGCTTGTCTGTCTAAATTGACTTGTGAAATTCTTGAACATATCTCCAGCACCTAGCTCAATATCTAGACCAAAGTGATTGCTAAATACAGTTTGATTGATATGTATTGTGATGTCAATGAGTAGAGTAGTAGAACACTTGGAGGAGGAAAACAATTTAGCAGATGCAGATACAAAATGTGTTTGTTCAGGATGTGGGGAGAGGAGGAAATGAAATTCTGTAGTGGGGAGCCCAAAAGCAAATATCTTTTTAAAGGATGGTGTATAAATTTATGTTTGATAAAGAAAGCAGAAGTAAGCCAGTGGAAGAATTATGGAACTGTAGTTCTGAGCAGTAAGGTCATTTTAGTAGAGGAGAAAGAATCAGGGAAAAAAAGCTAAAGTAATTTAAATAAGAAGGAAGGATGGTTGAGCCTTATCCTGGAAATTGAAAATACAGCTATAGAAGAACAAGCATAGGGTTCATTGTTTATTCTCTACAATTGCTTTGCAAAAGGCATTTCAAGTGCTAATGAGGACATTAGCAAATATTTTTAATTAATTAATTTTTTATTAGAGAAGTTGTGAGCTTACATAATGCATAATGTGCAGAATTCCCATACATCAGCGCTCCACCAATACCTTACATTGTTGTGGAACATTTGTTACAGATTGTAAAAGAATATGATTAGACTATTACCACAAACTACAGTCCATATCATACACTTGGTATTTTTCCATATACCCCCTATTATTAACACTATGCATTAGAATTGTACATTTGTTATAGCTCATGAGAGAACATTCTCCATCTGTACTTTTAACCACGGTCCATCTTACACCACATGGTTCATTGTGTTATACAGTCCCATGCCTTTTACATTCTATCCAAAGTATACACTCAGTGGCTCTCACTTTCATCAGAGTTCTGCAGTCATCACCCCAGTAAACCTGGAAACATTTTCCTTAGTCCAAAAGAAAAAATCCCATATCCCCCTATTATTGCCCCTTAGCATTGATATAATACCTTCTTTGACATTGACACAAGAATATTACAATATTGCTGTTAGCTCTAGTCCATAAGTTACATTACTTGTGTTTTTCCCATGCATCACTATTCTTACCAGCTTGTAATAGTGACATACATTTGTTCTAGTTCATAGAAGAACATTTTTGTATTTGTATTATTAACCACAATTCCCATCCACCTCCAAGTTCACTGTTATTCGTCCCTAGATTATTTTCTAGCTTTCTGTCATTGACATTTACATCCCTAGACTACACCTTTCAGTCACAATCCCATTTATAAACCAGCCATGTTAGTTATACTCACTATAATGTGTTACCATCAACTCTATCAATTTCTGCACTTTTACAGTCAAGCTAATTGAAGATTCTGCATACATTAAACATCAGTACTCCTTCTCAGTCCTCATTCTATGACATTAGCAAATATTTTTTGAGCATCTGCTATGTGCCTGGCACTGTTCTAAGCACTTGGGATACAGACAAATATGTTAGAATTTGATAGGTAATATAGAAAATAGAGCAGAGTAAAATGAATCAGGAGTGGGAGTAGGATCGGTTGGTATGAGCTGTAGTTTTAAATAGGGTTGTGTGGATAAGCCTCATTGAGAAGGTGGCATTTGAGCACACAGAATTGGTGAGGGAGTTAACTCTCTGGATATTTGAGGGAACAAGTATTCCAGGAAGTGGTAACAGCCAGTACAAAGACCATAAGGAAGGTACTAGGAACAATAAGGAAGCAAGTGTGTCTAGAGTAGAGTAAATAAAGTGTGGGATTAGTAATAAATGGGGTCAGAGAGGTAATGAAGAGCCTGGATCATGCAGGTTTTTATAGGCCACTGAAAGGACTTTGATTTTTGTTTTGAATGAAATGGGGAACCATTAGAGGGTTTTTAGCAAAGGAGTGACATGATTTGACTTTCATTTTAACAGAAATACTCTGGCTATTGTGTTGAAAAATAGACTATAAGGGGACAAAGTCAGAAGCAAGGAAACCTGTTAAGAAGTTTTTGCAGTAATACAGGCAAAAGTTGATTACTCAGACCAGGGAGATAACAATGGAAGTAAATGATAAATGGTTGGATTCTAGATTTATTAGATTGGATGAGACTTGGGAAGAGACTGGGTCATCGGATGGGAGAAAATCAGGAGTTCAGTTATAAACATGTCATGTTTGAAATGTCTGTTTATTACATCATCCAAATAGAGGTCTGAGTGGGCAGGTGGATACATGAGCCTGGAGTTTGGGATAGCGGTCTGAGCTAGAGAGAAAAGTTTAAGAGTCATTAATAAAGAAAGGCTAGATGAAGTCACCAAGAGCGTGAGTATGTGGAGTATAGAAGAGGACTAGAGACTGTGCTTTGGGGCCCTCTTGCATTAATTGTTTGGGGAAAAGAAGAAGAATCAGCAAAGCAGAATAAGAGGAGTGGTCCAAGAGGTAGGAGGAAAACAAGGATGATGTGATGTTCTGGAAGTCAAGTGTGTTTCAAGGAAGAAAGAGTGATCAACTGTGTTGAATGTTCCTAATAGATCAAATAAAATGAGGACTGAAAATTAACCATTGCACTTTACAACATGGTAGTCATTGGTGACCTTGATAAGAGCAGTTTTAGTAAAGTGATGGGCAAGAGACAGTAAACATAGATGTTGTTATAAACAACTCTTTAGAGGAGTTTTGATATAAAGGGAAGAAAAGAAATGGTGCAATAGCTGGTGAGAGGTGGGGTCAAGAGTTTTTCTTTTTGTTTGGAGATGGGATAAAAGAATGTTTATATGCTGATGGTAATGGCCTAGTAAGAGAACAAAAAGGACGTTACCTAGAGTGAGAATGGAAGAGGAGGTGTTGAGAGGGTTAGAAGATAGGAGAAGGTGTAAAATAATCATCCAGGAAACTAGAAAAGTAAATGTTGAGGGCAGTGCAGTATGATTGCCTGGTCGTATTAAGGCCCATTTGATGAAGTTGTAAAGTAAGGTAGGTAGTTGCGTGGGGTTTGTTTTCCTAGCCATGTTCAGCTGCATGAATGCAAGCATGAAAGTCATAGAGAATTGGATTTTACCAGGCTTGTAGTTTTGCCAAATGAATACAATGAAGCAAGAGAAGGGCAGGAAAATTAAGGGATAAGGGGCTGGTTATTATTAATATTCATGAAATTTAAACTGAGTATGGAAGAGGACATCAAGCAGGTGAGAGACAGTGAAAAATTAGTAGAATCAGTAGACTGGAGGTCCTAGCCCAGTTGAAGGATTGATGGAGCCAGGGTAATAGATTGAGTTAGAAAGGTAAAAGGTAGTAGTCAGAGAGTGTAATACATGAAACTGAGAGCAGTACTGAGACTAGGGTGAGGTGAGCGACGCACCTAGGATACAAAACTTAAGGGGACACTCTCACGGTCATGCAAGTGAGTATCTCCTTAAATTTTGCACTCTAGGCGCCTCACTCACCTCACCTTAGTCTGGATCCTGACTGAGAGTATGGAAGGGTTGCAATTTAGTAACGACATGGTCTAGTGAATGCCCATGGGAATGAATGGCTAAGTAGAGAATGAATTAATTGGTGGAGTGGAATTCAAGAAACTAAGGCCAGGATATTGGGAAGATCATCTGTCTGTAAATTGAAAATGCCAACAATTAAGATAGGAGTGGTTTTAGAGAAAATAACTGAGCAGTAGATAAGCCATCAAGAAATGAGAGGGACTAGCCTGGGAGGTGGTAGATCTCAGCAATAACGCGGAATAGGGGATGGTATCTGATGACAGGAGAGTCAAAGCTGGGGATTTTAGGGAGGAGGAAAGGAGAATGATTTTATTTTGTTTTGTTTTGTTTGTTATTCCTGCCCCCCCCCATGGCTCCCTTGTCTGTCTGCTCATTGTCTGCTCTTCTTTAGGAGGCACTG
>JAQZBX010107917.1:0-10603 GCA_029593785.1 Cabassous unicinctus
GGAGAGGGTCAAGGGAGGGAGCAGGTGAGCTCTAGGGATTTTCAGTTATGTGGTGAAAACTACAAAGTTGGGACAGTTGTTTTGGCAAATACAGCAAGGGAGGATTACTGGTTTAAGGTGTTGGATTTGGGGGGCATGCAGGACTGGGTGTACCTGGAGCAGGCTTCTAGGGAATTTGTGAGTGTTCATCTTGACATAGTGCATTGTATTAGTGGGTGGGGACACACACAATAAATGGGAAGGTGTTGGGCTCCCATCCTGGGGAGTCCTGCTATATTCTCAATTGAAGGGATGAGAGAGTCTCAAGAGCATAGGCATAGGGGAGGACAGGACAGGATCACAGGCCCTCAATGTTGTTGCAAGTAACTATGAATCTTATTCTTCATGGAGTGAAACTTGATGGTTTCCACGGGTCACGGGGAAAGGGGAAGGGAGGAATAGAATAGATGGAATAAGGGGATTTGGGGGTGTGTTTGAATTGCTATACATGCTCTTGCAATGATGGATACAGGCCATTTTATATTTCATCAAAATTTATAAAGTTGTATGATCCGAAATGTAAACCATAATGTAAATCATAGACCATGGTTATTAGCAATGTTTTAATATTTGTACATTAATTTTTAACAAATGTGCATCCACATGTAAAATGGTATTAATAAGGGAAATGGGAAAAGGGGGAGGATGCTGGGTATATGGGAATCTCATCTATTCTGTACATAATTTTTTTGTTACCTAAAGCTTCTTTGAAGATGAAATGAAAAAAAATAAGACACTAGGGGAACAAATGGAAGAAAATGTCACTGTACATACAAGAAAACATATCTTTCTGTGATGAAAGACATAACATCAATTTTTTAATTTAATTTTTAATTTTTTACTATTTCAGATTTTTAAATTTTTTTGAACTTTATTTGTTATTTTTAAAACTATCATTATTTCATTTTCTTATTAATTTTTTTGGTTATTTTGTTGGCTTCATTTTTGAACGTTTTGAATCACAGAAGGGTTATGACTGTGGCAAAAGAGGATCCTTGATGTGCAATGTCAGTGATGGAGGATGCATGGGAGGATGTTCATCTAGGACATATCTATAACGCATATAAATGTGTTGAATTTTTCGTGGGGAATTGTCATGTTGGGTGGAGATTCACACAATAACCAAAAGAATATCAAATTCTCATCCTGGGGAGCTCTGCAACATTCTCTAGTGGGAGAGCAAGAATCCCCCGAGTATAGGAGCCATGACTATTAAAGAGGATGGATCATTGATGGGCCCTTTATATTGACAACTGTACCTATGAACATTTTCTTTAGAAAGTGAAAGTTAGCCTATTATTAGAGGTTGCCTAAGTGTTACCTCTTGAGATACTCCTTGTTGCTTAAATGTGGCCTCTCTCTAGGCCAAACTCAGCATAGAAATGGATTACATTCCCCCTAGTGGGGGGATGAGTCCTGGGGATGTGCCTTCCTGACATTAAGGATTTACTATCAAACACCTACTAGTAATGCAACTGGGAAAAGGCCATGACCAAAAGGTGGAATGTGTAAAGACAAATGAGTTTATATGACTAAGAGACTTCAAAGTGAGTCAAAAGTTTATTCCAGATGTTATGCTTATGTACATCTCAGCAGAATCTCTTTGACTACCACAGAAAATATATTGCCTCAAGTAGCTGGGCTCCTGTGGGCTCTAGAGACAACCACTCACTATAGGCAAGGCTGACATCTCAGGAATTCTGTGCCTGCCAATGAACCTACTTTAGAATTTATTCTCTCCAGTGTGACAGAGTTGGACTCAATTGTGGATTCCCTACACATGGCCCTTCTGTCCATCTATTTGAACTTACAATTAGTACTAAAGTTGGTAGGTCTACATCCAAGAGACTTAAATCTTTGGGCTGTCCATGTGCCTGCTGGGCCCTGAATCTCAACAGAGTTGCAAAACCTACTCTCTAGTTCATTGGACTCACCCAAGAAAACTAACAAGGAAATGAAGATGGACAAAGACTTTCCCAAAGAACAGAGTCTACAACTGCAAGCAAGATAGTTCTATATATCTGTCCCATGGGTTCTAAGCCCCCTCTCAATTAGAGGTAGAGTTGGCATCACCATCCAAGAATCTTCAGGATTGGGGAATGAATGATGGACTAGAGTAGACTTACTGTTATTCTACTATAGACTTATTGTTATTCTAGCAAGGGAAGAACTTTTATCATTGATTTGGGGGCTCTGGTCACTGGAGGTAATGAGGAGAGGGAGAAAGAAAAATAGATGTAATATGAGTGTGTTTTGGGGACATTGAGTTGTCCTGAATGACATTGTAATGACAAATACAGGTCATTATATATCTTGTCATAACTTACAAAATTGTTTGAATTTACACTATAATGAAATTTAAAATCCACAGTTAGTGGCAAAGCTCCAATGTGCGTTCATCATTGTAACAAATGTACCACACTAATGAAGGATGTTAATATGTGAAAGTGTGGGAGGGTTAGGGAGTGGGACATATGAGAATCCCCTACCTTTTTAGGTAACATTTATGTAATCTAAGAATCTTTTTTTAAAAAAAAATTTAATGTATATATAAAAGAACTGCTGTCACCTCAGAATTGTTACTAATGATAGAATGATAGAATAATGAAAAATATTACTCATTATTGGGCTCTTATAGTGTTATTAGCTAAATGTAGACTGTTTATTCCATTTTTCAAAACACATATAAAAAACTTTTGACATAAATGCTATGATTTAAGCAAATGAAAAGTTGCAGTGGGGGGGACAAGTATCAGGCTTCCAATGTATAAATGTGTCAGAAATGTAGAGTCATTGGGAATCAGAGGCTAGGAGTTGAATGGGGAGGCAAGAATGACACAAGTCCTTTAGAAAGTCTTATGCATATGTTCACTGAAGACCGAAGAACTAGAGTTGAGGGGGCAGGTCAGGTCATGTGAGCAGAGAGACCTATGGGGCAAAGAGAGACCATGCCCATCCTTAGGCCAGCTGGGTGCTCTGCTGGACACACCAGTGAAGGGATGCCCTGCCCTAGCATCAGGAATCAATCCATTCATAGAGCTAGTTCTAGTTGTCTCTGAACAATCTTTCCTTTATCCTTCTTGATTGTGTTATTGCATAGAAGATAGTCAGGTCATCCAACACTTATTATAAAATTCCCTACTATCCTGGAATGAGGCTGTACTTAACTGGCAAAGTTTATTCATCATGGTGGAATTTCATGCTAACTTCTGGTGTAGGAATCTGGGGTCTTTCATCCATGGACACCTGATCAATTACCCCTGTGTCAGGGTGACTGCACCTCAGCTCTTGGTGCATTTATGAGACCAGGAATTCTAAACTTCAGCCTCTGGCTATTAAAAAACCACTTAATGTAAGTTCTATACAAAACTTTGCTCTGTGCAATGTACCCTTATGCTTTCTGTAGAATGTCTTTCCCAACTATCACATCAGTAGTTTCCATGTGCCCCAGATGCCTTCCTGTTCTTTCTGCTTCCACTTCTCAGAGGGTCACTTGCATGGCTCCTTGAACATTCTTTGTGCATTGTGGTTGAAAGGATGAGGCACATGGCACACAGCACACAGAGGAAGATCCAGCTTACACAGAAGCTCAGTCCACAGAATCCTGGGGCCCTCTGTTGGCACCCTTCTCTTTACCTGGCTGGCATCCTTGTCTCCCTTCCACTTTACCTCTGCCTGATTATTTGAGACTCCCAACTCTGAGTTTTCCTTCCTGATTTTAACCCAATTTTGCCCTTTTTTACCCCAAGGACAGCGTGACCAAGAGGCAGAGGGAAGTTGTAAGCAGGAAGGATGGAGTCCCATTACAGGCCAGCAGCAAGGGAAACAGGAAGAAGAGGCAGTGGAAGACATAGGAAAGGTATTGGTGCCCAAGGAACCACTGGAAAACCAGGGATATCCTTGGCCCTCCACCAGAGTCTTGGGAGGAGAAGTAGGGTTGGAAAATCTAGTTTGAAGGTAACTTCCTGTATGGAGGATGGGGCTGCTGTTCAAATTTAAACATGAGCAGCCACTTTACCAGAGTGGACTCTAAACCCAGCTCTCTCAAATCCTTGGAGCCTGCTGTGCAGTTGTACTTCTTTTGTGTATTTACTGATCTAATTTTTTCCTGGCACTTGTCCTTCCTTTCACTGTCCTTGGGGTCCTTGGCATGCCCAGCAAAGTACTCACTCTTGTACTTAAGAGCCACCCTGGGAGCCATGAAGAGCATAGCCCTAGTTCCAGGGTCTGTGTGGGGACTGGAAACTAAAGATGTTAGCTAACTAGGAAAATCAGATGAAATGGGTGTGGGGTGGAACTCTTTGATATCTATTGTAGGTTGTATGCTGATTCATGGTTCAACTTTCTTCTGGAATCTTGCACTTTGACACTGTCAGGCTTCCTTTTTGAGTTTTATCCCTGTTTCTGGTAGCTGGAAAGGTGTTTACTAAAAATTTCTTCACTTCAGCAATTCTGAAATTTCTAATACACTAATTAAGTGAGTTTTCTATTAACCTAATTTTAGAAATTACCTCTTTGTTCTTCATTCTGTGAATGATATAAACTAGACCCTCTCAGTTTTGTTTACAGGAATAAGATAATGTCTCAAATCAAAACCAGACAGAATGATGTCAGGAGTACCTTATGACCCAGTAAATCTGTAACTTTTCTCAGAGACAAAAAGCTTGATATCCTTGAGCTGTTCGCACAATATCTAAGCTGTGGTTTATTAGCCACTGAAACTAAGTACAAGTGAAATATGGTTGAGACAATGCAGTACTAACAAACTGCATGTACCCTCCTCCCAACATCCTGGTATCACATTTTTTACTTGTACTTCTCACCTACCACTTTTCTCTTTTTTGCCTATAAAAATTCTATCTCCCATTTTCACTGTGAACTAGTGTGGGGGAAGATTCTCCCAATTCCTTATTTCTGTGCTCACTATAAATCACCTTTTCATGGAGAGACATGTTTCTTCTTTGTGGTGCTAGAGCAGGTGGGCCCTTCTATTGGAAACAATCCATGCTTACGGTAACAAATTGGTGAGCCAAGCAGGAGCCACACTGCTCCTTGATGCAGGCCCTGGAGCAGCCCAATCCATGTGTTGTCAAACATGGGGCTTCCCTGGATCCCCTAGCTCTGTACCCAGCAGCTGCCTGGGGATTTCCCTGGAAGAACAAGACTAGAGGTTCTCGGTGAGGTTTCTGCTTTTTCAGACACTGCATGTTTTTGTGAAGGTGATTCTGAAGCTGGGTTTTTCCCTGTGCTAGATGTGTGTAAAGTTCTTTCTTGTTCTGATCTGTGTTTTTCTTTCACTTTGTCAGTCTACTCATGCCTAGGATCTCATAAATCAGATTTAGGACTTGCCTGTTGATTTTGTATTTTGAAATTGGGGAACGGACTTTGAGGAGCTCCTGTTCTTCATATTCTGTCTGTGTCATTTCTGTTATTTTCTCACCATGGGAAATTTCAGAATGTGCTACCTATATCTCCTCGGGGTTGCAAATTGGAAAATTAGTCTAAACTTGGAGGGGATCCCCTTAAGAAAAAGAAAATTATTTTCTATTGCATTGTTGCCTGACAATAGTATAAATTGGATGGCAGTGAAAAGTAACCTTAAAATAAGTATTGGCAATACTATCATGCAATTGGCTTCGTTTTGTAAAAGAAATCACAAATGGAATTAGTTTAACTACTGGAGAAGTGTAAAAACTTAGTAAGATTAGTGTTCTCTGTTCTGTTTCCATGTTAATTCTAATGTCATCTGGATAGTCATATTAATGAAATTGGTGCTGGGGAGTGGGTGTAGCTCAGTGGTTGAGCACCTGATTCACATATGAGGTCTCATGTTCAATCTCTGCACCTCCTAAAAAAATAAAATAAAATAAAAATAAAATAATATTGTTGCTGTTAAAATTTAGTAACTATTGAACTGGACAGTGCTATCAAGGAAAAAGGTAAGAAATAGAAAAATGATACCAGCTTTTGTAAGCCTGCAGTTCCATCATGGTTTAGCCCTATAGGCAACCAGGCCCCCTGACTTGTCTCCAGAAAACTGCTTTGGATACATGTCCTTGTGAATATTTCATAATACATCTCTCTGAAATACTGCTAAAATAGTAAACTAAAGAAAGCATATATTTCTGAAAAACATCCCCTATGATCTATCAATATTCCAATATTGCATACTTTTATGCATTTGAAATGAAGAGATGTTATGTTTGCATACAACCAAATAAATCATTATTCTGACAAGTTTGTTTAATTTTTATGGTAATTGTGTGTTGTAAGGGATTTGTTGGAGACAGTATCCAAAATCATTTTGGTAACTTAAGCATGGTAAGTATATAGAATAATTTATTTAATTATTACTATGGAAAAAGAAAGACATTTTATCCTAAAATTTTATTAAGAAAGAGGAAAATGTGGGATGAAACCTGAAAGAATATAGAAAGGCAGAATGTTCACATAAAAAGAAATTTTTTGGTAAACGTTGGGTAAGATTTGATAGGTCTATCAATAACATTTAAAAGACAGTGTAACCTTTGGTCAATTTGATGTAATTATGAATACCAAAAATATAATTGGATCATGCTTGCAAACTGATCTGTTAATCTGGGCATTATTAGGTTAAGATTAGGGTGTTGAGCCCCAACCCTTGGTGGGTGGGGAATCAAATATAAAAGGCATGACAAGAACAGTTTTGAGAAGCAGTAGTCTTTTGAGAAGCAGCTTTGATGTTGGAAAGAAGGCCCCAGGAGAAGAGAAGTGAACTGTTTGCCTGATCACCTACAGCTGACCTTGTGGAGGAAACAGGACCTAAGCCTGGAGAGAAATGCAGCCCCGGGAAGAGAGGAACCCAAGAAGCCTGAACCCTGGGCAAATGTCAGCAGCTGTCTTGCTGCAACACGTGACAATGGACTTTGGTGAGGGAAGAAATTTATGCTTTATGGTCTGGTAACTGTGGACTTCTACCCCAAATAAATACCCTTTAAAAAGACCAACCCATTTTTGGTATTTCACATTAGCACCCGTTTGGCTGACTAATACAGTAATTGGTACTGAGGAGTGGGGAAGTGCCTTTGCATATACCAAAATATTGGAACAGTTTTATAAATGGGTAAGGGGTATTTTTTGGAGGAATTATGAAATGCTTGATGGAAAAGGCCTTGGTCACGTTGAAGAGACTGTTGATAGTAAAGAAACTTTCTATGATGCCTTAGAAGTAAATGATGAAACTATTATTGGAAACTGGAGGAAAGGCGATCCATGTTTTAAAGTTGCAAAGAACTTAGAAAGATTAATTCCTGGTGTTATATGGAAGACAGAAGTTGAAAATGGCAAACATGAGCATTTAGCTGAAGAACTTTCCAAGGTAAACTTGGAGAATGTGGCTTGGCTTCTCCTTGCAGCTTATAGCAAAATACTAGATGAGCGAAATACACTAAGGACTGAACTTTTGGGCACAAAAAGAACAGAAACTGATTCCAGAACTTCCAAGTTTCTGGAAATTAAGTTCCCAGATGAAAATGCCCTATTTGAAGACTTTACTAAACTTGGAACTCATAACTCAGAATTGAAGATGCAGGTATTTTGGAAAGACTTGTGGAATGTCTTACTGTCTGATGGCTTGGACCCCTGCTTCTTGAATGCTAAACCAACAATGATTCTGAGAGTGCTATATGAACAAAACCACTGTCAACTTGGACAAAAGAGGACATGGAAAGATTGAAGGAGAATCAGCTTTAAGAAGAAAGCCATGGATGCAGAGATCTGGAATTAAGACATCTCCTTGGGCTAAGAGGGGGGCCCCACCCAGGTGTACAGAGAAGGTGAGTTTGCCCCAGGAGTTGAAGAGGGTGGATGCCCCCACCAGATGTTCTGGGAGAGTTTTGACATCCCATGGTGCAGAGAGGGTGGAGGACATTCCTCAAAGATTAGGGCAGTTAAGGTCAGCACCCCATAGGTCTGAGAGGGGTGTACCTGTCCCCCACAAATTAGAGAAAGCCAGGTGGTCAACCCATTGCTCCAAGAGGGTTGAACCTGTATGCCAAAGGTTAGAGAAGGCCAGGTGGTCAACCCATTGCTCTGAGTGGGTTGAACCTGTATGCCAAAGTTAGGGAACACCAGGTGGTCAATTTGTTGCTCTGAAAGGGTTGAACCTGTATGCCAAAGTTTAGGGGGAATGTTCTCTTCACCTCACTGTATTAGGGGGGGCTATGACTCTAACCCAAGGATTGGGTAAGGTGTGGCAATCACCCCAACACTCTTGGAGGGTGAGGTCTGGAGCTTGGTTGACACGCAGATGCTTGATGAGGGTGGAACCAAGAAAGTGACCATTGGGCATGCCTGTGGAAAGAGTGGGTCCCCATGTGACCCCATGGAGAAGAAACCAATGTCTTAAGAATGACTTAGACTTTGAAATCGAATGAAGGATGCCCTGCAGGGTTACTGAACTGTAGAGGATCCATGACTCATGCTTAACATCCCAATTTCAACTTATGATAACAAAAATGGTTTTCCTTTTTCTTTCTATTTGTGTATTGGAAGCAGTTAAATGGTTTTGTAAATTTCAGAGGTCTACAGCAGATGAGATTTTGCCTGAGGACAAACTGTATTTCTTTAATATGATTATGATATGATTTTGTAGTTGAATTGTTACTGATTTAAGGTTTTTTGAATATTGTAATATATTTTTGGAATTCAGAGGGTGGAGTGTAATCGTTGGCCAATTTGATGTAATTATGAATTCCAAAAATATAATTGGATCATGCTTGCAAACTGATCTGTTAATCTGGGTATGATTAGGTTATGATTAGGGTGTTGAGCCCCACCCCTTGATGGATGGGGAATCAAATATAAAAGGCATGGCAAGAACAGTTTTGAGAAGCAGTAGTCTTTTGAGAAGCAGCTTTGATGTTGGAAAGAATGCCCCAGGAGAAAAGAAGCTAACTGTTTGCCTGATCACCTACAGCTGACCTTGTGGAGGAAACAGGATGTAAGCCTGGAGAGAAATGCAGCCCCGGGAAGAGAGGAACCCAAGAAGCCTGAATCCTGGGCAAATGTCAGCAGCTGTCTTGCTCCAACACGTGACAATGGACTTTGGTGAGGGAAGAAACTAATGCTTTATGGTTTGGTAACTGTGGATTTCTACCCCAAATAAATACCCTTTATAAAGATCAACCCATTTTTGGTATTTCACATTAGCACCCCTTTGGTGACTAATACAGACAGTATCAAATGCTATATTGATGCAAAGCTAAAATTTGATTAAAATGACAAAGTTTCTTAAATCAATAGTCTATTTTAGTAAAAGGTTATAAAGAGTTTTTCTCCTGAATAATGTGTATACAAAGCAGAAAATCAGTTTTACAATAATAGTTTCTTGTACTTTAACCTTATCATGTCCTTTTTTGTTTAAGATAAGATGGTCTTCTCTTTTAAAAGAACATAATTTTCAAACCTAACAACTTTTAAAATTTTGCCCTCTCAAAATCAAATCCTGTAAATTATCTTTTAATTTCAAATTGTTGTAAAAGATTTGTTCCCTCACCTTGTAAATATTGAAATATTAAAAAGAGTTAAATTCAGTTGATATGTTATAAATGAAAAGGGATGAACTTCAGTGTTGCCAAACTCTCTTGTGCATTTAAAGAAGGCCCCCAGTGCTATGCATGGTGCCTCTCTATTTGAGTTATTGGTTAGACTGGTCACTGACTCTGAAAACAATAAAAGTATCTGCCACATCACCTGAGCATGCTCCTGAAGCAGATGGAGCTACATAGCTGCTTCAAACACATGCAGATCTGCCAGCCAGAGATGACTTGCTTTCCAGGACAAATGTTGCTTCAGTATACCAAGTGGAGCAATAGTTACCAGACAAATGTATGTAAAACATAATCAGACACACTTGGTATTATGGCCTGCTCCCATGAATAGAGGACATGTATGGTATTGCAAGGCTGGAGCTTAGTATATTAACTGCAACTCAAAGAGAAACTTTTGCATTGTTCAATATTAAGTACTGTACCTGATGAATGAGTACATATGTTCATAGTATTGAACATATTAAAAGTCTTGGCAAAATTTATTCATTTTCTAAGCAGTCAATGAACATGTCTATGAGATAAAAGAATGGTTTTCTTAAATAATGCCTTTATTTTTCTTACTATATGCTTTTCTTTGTGTTGCCTAAATTGTCTTTGTGAAATTATGTATACAGCATCTTCCAAAATATTATGAAAAGTTTCTTCCTCCTAAACAGCAGGAAATAACTACAGAAGAAGAGAACTTTGCCCATTTTCCTTATATGAGAAATATTTACAAAATAGATACTTTTAAGAATAAGATGAGTGTAAAGACAAGGGAAGATATCATAGCTTGACAACTGTGCTTATTAAAAATGTCTTCATTTAAGAAACTCTGAAAATCCTAATACATTAATTAAGCTAATTTTCTATTAATCTAATTTAGAAGTTTACTCTTTTCACTTAGTTCCCTGGAGGATATTAACCAGAATTTCTCATTTTTGTTTATAAGAATAAGATAGTGTCTCAAAGCAAAACCAGACAGAATGGTGTCA
>JAQZBX010107918.1:0-10603 GCA_029593785.1 Cabassous unicinctus
CACTAAGTTTCTATCTCCCCGTACTCACTACATCTTTTCTTGTAAATCTGCTGACCAGGCTGTAGTTTGGTACCTAGCAACTTGCTGACGTCCACATCAGATGACCCCTCCTCCCTCAGATTATATATACCCTGCCTCTTCAATAAACTTTTGCAGCTTGATCAGAATCCTGTCTTGCTGTCATTCTTTGTGTCTCTTGTCCCCGCAATTCCCACTCCCTCTTTCAGGTTTCAGTTCGACTGACCCACTGGCCAGGTCAGTATCCAGAATATATAAAGGAATCCTACTACTCAATAAGTAAAAGTCAAACAACTGAATTAAAAAGTGGGTAAAAACCTTGAGTAGACATTTCTCCAAAAAGGATATACAAATAGCTGAAAGACCCATGAAAAAATGCTCAATATAAATAGCTATTTGGGTATTGCAAATCAAAACCACAATGAGATATCATTTCACTCCCACTACAATGGCTACTATTTTTTAAAAAATAAATAGAAAACTACAAGTGTTTTAGAGGATGTGAGGAAATAGGAACACTCATTCATTGCTGGAGGGAATGTAAAATGCTGAAGCCACTATGGACAGAGTTTGGAAATTAATCAGGAAGCTATGTAGAGAATTTCCAGATGACCTGGTAATCCCACTATAGATATCATCCAGAAGAATTGAAAGCAGCCCTAAAACACTTATATTCACACTGATATTCATAGCAGCATTTATCACATTTGCCAAAAGATAATAGCAACCCAACTATTCATCATCCTTTGAATTGATTAAAATAATGTGGTATATACACACAATAGAATATTTTTAAGCTTTAAACATAAATGAAGTGCCCATGCATGCAAAAACATGGATGAACCTTGAAGACATTATGTTGAGTGAAAAAAACCAGATATCTTAGGTAAATATTGTAAGAACTCACTGATAGAAACTAACTATAATAAGCAAATTCATAGGGTTATAATCTAAAATAAAGGTTACCAAGGGATACTTTGAGGATTGAGATTGGGAAATTGATGCTTAACTTGCACATAATTTCTATTTAGGATGATTGTAAAGGTTTGGAAATGAATGGTGCTGATGATGGCACATTATTGCAAGTGAAATTAATGGCACTGAATTATATAGGTTAATGTGCTTAAAAGGGGAAACTTTAGGTCATAAATGTTGTTAGAAAAAATTATAAAATGTAAATTATAAGACTGCAGAAAACATTGAACTTTATTGTAGATGATGAACTATAGTTAATAATACTTGTATAAAAATATTCTTTCATGAATTTAACAGATATACATTTATACAAGTTATTAATAATAGGGTGAATATGAGGAAAATACATTTAATGTAAACTCTTCATGATAGATAATAGTACTATTTAGATAATATTTCATCAATTTAATAAAAAATAACAACTATTAACATATTAGTACATTTATTAAAAAGTGCATTATCAATTATGGCAAATGTTCCACACCCATGAAATTTGTTGGTTTTGGGAAAATGTATGGAAATCCTGTGTTTTATCCATGATTGGTTTTTAAGCTCACAATTTCTCTACTAAAAAATAATTCAAAACAGAAAACAGTGGTAGGAGTTATTAGTAAGGAGTACAATGGGTAAAAATCCATATCTAATTAGTATTTGATTGCCTAAAAAATTCTAGATGTATTAAAAAAGTTAACCATTCTGAATTCTATCACCATTTTATAGATTTCAAGACATTAAGAAATTTGCCTAAGATAAATGTATTTTAAGTGGTGCAATTGAGAGTTGTACCCAGGATTTCTGGCTTTGTCTTGATCCTTTTCCACATATATTAATACTCATCATGATTAGGAGAAGGGAAAGGACATAAACATGCATCCAGACTATGAAAAAAAAATGTAAAATTAAGAAAGAACCCTCTGTTAGTTTCATAGGGAAGTCAAGGAAGGAAGAAATCTTAGAAATCAGACCGGGAGCAGAGGTCAGTTTAAGCAAATCCTTTAGTAAGAGAGAGAGATCTTAGCAGGAATGCTGAGTCTGAATAGACAGAAGCCCTGAGGGAGGGGTAGAAGGAGATTTTTATAACTCATTCTGGAGCTAGACTACAAAGGGCTAGGTTGCAATGATTTATTCTAGCCTTGTAATTTCAGGAGCAGGATGAGATAACAATTTATTGAAGTATATCATTCATACATGAACATACATAAAAGAGTAAGTGTTCAGTAAACATTGTGAACTTATAAAACAAACATGCATAACATCATACAGGGCTCCCACACATTACCCCATCACAAATACTTTGCATTGTTGTGAAACATTTGTTAAATTATGAAAGAGCATCACCAAAGTATTACTACTAACTGTAGTCTGTATCTTACTCCCCTATATCTTTTTTGAAGGATATATTTATTTATTTACTTTTATCCATTTATATGCCCCCCCGCTGCCTGGGCAATACTCTGTGTCTGTTTCCTGCCCTCTCTTCTCCTCCTTCTCCTCCTGTCTTGACTGGGATTCGATCTTTGGAAACTCCAATGTGGGAGAGATGCATCCTACTGCCTGTGCCACCTTAGTTCCTGGTTTTATCAGTGCATCTCGTCTTGGCTCTCTCTTGTGTCACTCTCCTATTATGTCATCATCTTGCTTTGTGGCTTGTGGGACCTCAAGGTGTACCCACACATGGGTCCTGGGAGGCTCACCCACTTGAGGGACCTGATGGCACACCCGCTCACAGGGCCTGGTGCTGCACCCACGCACAGGGCCTGAGGGATTTTTAGTTCCACCTGTGTCCTAGGTGTTATCATCCTTCTGACATGAGATGTTACTTTCACAGGGATGCTGAGGGAGGGAGTGGGGGAGGGATCTCTGGTTTCATATCACAGGAATATTTACCTAAAGAAAGAGAGAGGGAATGCTGTGGACGGGGGAAGAAGGGCAGGAGTTCTGGGCTTAAATTCCTGGACTTTTTATTTCTTTTTGCTAGGGAAAAAGATGATGATCTGCCTTCTGTAGCTACTTCCTGCTGGCTGGGATGTAGAGTTGTTCCTAACAGTTATCTTTTGCAGGGGTTGGTAGTGGTGGGCTTGCTTTATGAGAAACAGGTTGCTGATGGCCTGATTGGTTATAGCATGAAAGTTTCTGTGGATGAAACTTCTTAGTTGTGTAAAGAAGGGCAGGAGGAGAAGAACTGATAATATTAATAGGGAGGGGTTAGGAGGGGATTGAGGAGAGCTTTAAGTCAGAAGGTGTTGTTGAGTGTTTTTTTCTGACTTGTCTGATGATCTTTTGTTTATTGGGGGAATCCTGTGTGTTTTCAGAATAGTAAATTAAGGGTTTGAGCACTTAACATTTCTTTGAAGCAGAGTGATTGCTTTCTTGGCACTAATTATTCCCCTGCTGAGGAGGAATGGACCATCAGCTGATATGGCTTTCTCTTTCTGAGCCTTTTTGCCTAGGTTAAGGAAAGGCCATTTTTCTATATACTCTACAGAGGGGAAGTGGGCATTTTATTTTCCTACACTCTACCCCAGTGCCCCTTTCACTTTCCATTCTATGTGCAAATATTTTAAGACATCACCTAAGCAGTTAGGGCATTGGAATATTGCATGAAGTTTATAGAACAACAATATAAAAGACACAGAATAATAATTGTAATATATACACAACATTGAACATTAATGCTTGACAGTAAAATTACATAATTTGGTGGGAAACTATTTCATATTACAGATTTCCTTTTGTTGTCTCATACAGACAGGGGCAGATTATGCTGCTTTATCAGTACACAAGCAATACTTTCTTTAGTAGATAAAAAAGTACCAGGTAGGGTGCTTTATGAGTAGGTTTCTGGTAAAAGACATTTTTCTTTTTCTAATTTTTTTTTTTTGCTTTATTTAGTGACATTAAAAATCAGTTTAGGTACAAGAAGAGTTTACATAGATACACATAGAGTTTCAGCAGGAATAGGAGACTTTAGATTATTACCTGTGGTTTTATAAAAATGTTTTGGGTGACATTTATTTCCCATGGACTTAAGATTCCCAACCAGTGAGCCTGCATAGGCCAATATCATGTCTAAATGGTTTCATTTTTCCCAGTTTGTATAGTTTGAGGCATAGGCAACAACAAATTATTATTACTTCCCTTTTGGGTTTGTAGGGTGGTTGGCACTTTAGTCATAACCTCAGTGCCTGAATTGGTTCTGCTGTTAACATTTTAACTGGAGTACTGAATTTAAACTTAGCTCATAGTTGTAAAGTTCCCTTATCACATTTTATCTGTTTCATTAAAAGGCTATTCATTTTTTTAAATAAAAAGTTTAAACAATATCCTGTTTTATTGTCTAAAACTGCATGAAGTGACTGGTAAATAGAGTTCTTTGATTACTGTCAATTTAAGCTGGTACCCCATATAAGGCACAATTTATAGGCAGCAAATAGTAGCTGGATGGGTATGAACTCCATTGCAGTGTATGCAGAAATGAAAGCATTCCTTGCCTCTTCTGAGAGTGGGAGGGGTTTGATGTAACACACTTGTCATTGTGTTACTGGAGTCTGTGTTCAGACAACATGTCCCAGCTGGTGAGGTAAGTCTTACAATTGTCAGAATGTGTATGATGGATACTCATGGGTGATGCCCACAAGCTGTTGGTGAGTAACAGGCAGCTGGAAGTGTTGTTACAGGGTTCAGTAGATAGTTACAATGTTCATTTTTCTGTGCAGGCATTCTTCTGCCTTTTTTTATTTCAATGGTATGGTTCTAGATTTTTGCAAAGGTATCTGCTTAAACAGTTCTGAGAAGAGTGTTAGAGGAGTGGGCAGGGACACGATAGACAGTTACCCATCACTGCCGGCATCCATCCCAGGTGTCTTTTCACAGATTTCTCCCCCAAAGTGGGCAGCCCATGATAGTTCATGTTCCTGTCTCATTTTCAGTATTTGCAATTCACCCCTGGATAGGGATGGCAGTCTTCAGAGTGCCTGGACTCTATTGGATTAAGCCTTTTACTTGCAACAGGGATTGGTATTCTGTATGAAGGTGCTTATCTAAGGCACTATATAGTACTTTAGCCCCTTCCCACAACTCTGACTGAAACCCAAGGAATATTTGTCTAGAATGTTGCCTTTGCGACAAACCCCACCCAAAGTCACTATTGGTGCTGGCCACTTTCAATTCACAGAGTAAATCAGGGCCCACCTTCCTTACTGCTTGAGACTGTTATTGCCTTCTTTACTTTTTTTAAAGCAGCCTGCTGGGGGGAATTTTCTTCTGGAATTTGTCTTGCCTGTAATATGCAAGTTCACTCTTGGAAACATTTTATTAGTAATCAGCAACCAGTTAGGAATGCTTGAGCAGTATGAATGCTGTTAAGCACTAATTTAGCAGTTTAGACAGACAGACATATTTTGGATTGCTATTAGTTAGGAGTACATTTAGACAGAATCAAAGTTCAGGAGTAAGCTCTTGTTTTAAAACTGAAAGTTCCTTTTAACACCTTGAAAGAAATTCTGATAAAAATAAAATGCGATTGAAGGATGAACAGTATATGACCTCACTGATTTGAACTGGGGAAAGAGAGCATTCTCTGAGAACCATTGTCTGAAAGATAGGTTAACAAGGGAGAGAAAGATAAGAGTATGCAGTGAGCCATCACCCATATGGATATAATCTATGGTAAAGGGATAGAGTATAGTTGCATATTGAAGGATAGGACAGATGGGTAGTGATATTACTGGGTTTGGTGGCACATGGTTCACAGATGGGTAGATTAGGAAGGGCATATAACTATGAATCTTGTCATTCCATGAGTCAAGACAGCGGAGTGTCATATGCCACAGGGGGATGGGGTGGAAGGACCAGTTAAGAACCAATGGGGTATTTAGTGGTCATGGGAAATGTTTCTCATTGCCTTACAGTAATGGACACAGGACATGGTAAATATCATGAAAAATTATTAAACTGTACAGTCAAAATTGTAAACTATACTGTAAACCATCAAAAATGCTTAGTTGCTATACATTACTATCTGTATAACTGTTAAAACAATGCTAACATCCATTTAAAGTAAAATGGTTTTAATATGGGGTGGGGAAGGGGCAGGGAGGTTGGGTATGTGGGAGTCTTTAGTATCCATGTGTGACTCTGCTGTGACCTAAAATTTCTTTGAAAATTAAATGCAAATTTGGGAGACACTGGGGAATGAGAGGGCAAGGTGTCATGGTACACTGGACATCCGATAATGCAGAGATAAACGGAAAAAAGAATAATTTAAAAAAATTAATCTTTTAAAATTTTTTCCCATTTTTTGAATGTCCCAATCCGCTAATTATATCTTATTTTTAGTTTAGTTTCCTTTTTTATTCTTCTGAGTTTCCTTGTACTTATCTCTTGCATTTAAGCTTATCATTATTATTTCTTTTTCTTATTAATTGTATTTTGTTATTATATGGGCTTCATGTTCCGGGAAGGTTTGGATCACAGAAGGGTTACAATGGGGCCTGTAAAAGTCATTGATGGGTGGTGTCTGGGATGTGGGATTCATGGGAGTAAGTTCATCTGAACATACATGATAGATATATAAAATGTTCAAAAGATCAAGGGATGGAGCATGGTCACAGAGGGCAGACAATCACTCAATAAATGAGGGAATCTGAATTCCCAGCCTGGAGAACTCTGCCATCGTCTCCAAGGGAGCAGCAGCAGCCCCCTGAGTGCAGAGGTAGTGACTGGCAAAACAGGATGGCCTACCGATGGGTTCCGGTTATTGAGGACTAGCCTTATGAGTCTTTGCTCATGTAATTGAAACTTAACTTACTCTTATGGGGTGCCTAAGGGTTGCCATCTGAGAGCTTCCTTGTTGCTCAAATGTGGTCTCTCTCTAAGCCAAACTCAGCATTTGAATGCATTACCTTCCCCCCAACATGGGACATGACTCCTGGGGATGAGCCTCCCTAGCAACGAGGGATTAATATCAAGTGCCAACTGGCAACATGATTGGAAAAATAGCTTGAATAAAAGGGGGAAAGAGTAAAGAGAAATGAATTTATGTGGCTAAGAGACTTCAAAGAGAGTCGGGAGGTCATCCCAGAGGTAATGCTTATGCATACCTCGGTAGGATCTCATAGAACACCAAAGTGGATATCACCCCACACAGAGGGGTTACTGAGGGATCTGGAGACACCCAGGTCCTATATAAGTGGGGATAGCCCCAGAGATTGATGCCTTATTAGTGGGCTTCTCTTTGGAATCTGTGCTCCTGCCAATGACAGAGTCAGACTCAAATAAGTCCTCCCTGCACATGGTCCATCAGTCCCTTCTATTCAAACCTATATGTGATGCTTGAGTTTTTAGGTGTACTTCCAGAGACTGGAGCCTCTGGCCTACCTATGTAGCAGCTGTGCCTGCAATCTCAGTGCACCTGTAACCCCTACCCTATAGCTCAATGGACTCATCCAAGTCACCTGGTGAGGAGACGTCTATGGGCAACAGCCATCCCAGGGAATGGAGAGGGCCTGCAGCTGCAGGCAGGATAATCCCATCCACAGTATCCATGGAATATAAACCTTCTCTCATTTGGAGGTGAAGTGGACATCACCATCACAAACCCCCCAGTTTTGGAGGAAGAGCTATGGACTAGAATGGACTTCTTGGTGTTCTGTCATATATTGTGATTCAAGCAATGGAAGAAATTGTTATAGTGAGGTGGAGATGGTGGCCACTGGACATTTTTGGGGCAGGGAGGGGAGAGGCAGTTGAAATACAGGGGCTTTTTTTTGGACATGGGGATTGTCATGAATGGCATTGTGGTGACAGATGAAGGCCATTTTACATCAGCATATACAACGCAGAAACGTGTGGGAGAGGGTGGTCTATGATGTGAAATGCAGTCTATGCTTGGTGGCAAAGCCCCAGGATGTGTATATCCATTGTGGGTGATGTCCCACACTGATGAAGGGTGTTGGTGTGGGATGTTGTGGGAAGTGTGGGAGGTGGGGAACATGGGAATCCCTGTAATTTCTGAGTACTATTTAGGTAATCTAAGCACCTTTTAAAAAAAAAATATATATATATATAATAACATTAATGTAAAAAAATGCAAAAAAATAAAATAAAATGCGATTAAAACTTAAAACATTGGCAAAGTAGCATTCCATTTTAAGTTGAACTGTGATTATTTTGTTGTGGGCAGCAATCATAGGAATCTTAGTGTTTCAGATTTTTGGATTGACAGGGTTTTGCAGAAAAGGGAGAGCAGACGAGCGAGTTGGGGATAGGTCTGTTAGAGAAAGCAGGAAGATACCATGAGTGTTTTGAGGAGAAGGGATGAGTATTTGTACTTTGGGCCAGGTTTTATATGGGATGTTATGGGAGGTTTGGAAAGTGGGGAACATAGAATCCTTGTAATTTTTGTATAACATTTATGTAATCTAAGCATCTTTTAAAATATATTAAAAATAAAAATAAAAATAAATTAAAAATGGTAAAAAAAAATGTTTCTTTTAAGGATTGTATTTGGACAGCGGGGAGAACTAAAAATGAGTGGGTAAAGAGATGAGATTTTAGTGAGCATGGCAAAAGAGGGGCTGCAGGGTGCTGTGATATTATTCTATCATCCCCCACTACTGAGATTGAAGAGTGAGTGAAGGGTTCAGGGAATTGGGGAAGGGAAGAGTAAGTGGCTTTTTTATCAATAAGAAATGAAATTGTCCTACCTGCCACCATCAGAGTTACCTGAGGTTCTGCCTTAGAGATGGGCATGTTTAACTGTGCAGTTTTTGTTACCTTTATTTATCCATTGCCAGTTTCAGAAGGTCTGGGAATTTGAAGCTGGAGGTTGGGTCTGACTGGGTAACTAATGCCCCCTTGCCTTGAGAGGCTTGGAGACAATTGGACTTCCAGTGGACTCTTTGCTTGCACCACAGGTATGACCCCAGAAGGGATTATGGGTTTGGGCACTGCTTGGCCCATTGCTTGGTCTTTTTTACATTTGAAGCATGGTCACAGAGTTGCTGTGTTTTTTGTTTTTTGTTTTAATCTGCCTGGAGTGAAGTGGCTGCAGGGAACTTTGGAGGGTGGAGGATTTTTGGCTAGGTTTTCTCGGAGACTGCTATGGCTTTCATAGGAATATGGGCAGCATTTGGTTGGTTTAGGGTATTTGCATGGGCCTGAGCACATTCTTTTTCATTTGGGGATAGACAGGTGGAAAGAATGATGTGGAGGTTTTGCTGCATAAGGTTACAAGAGATAGTTAGGTATTGAAAATTTTGGATAAAATGAGAAGGATCAGAAGAAAAGTACTCGAGATGGTGCTTGATGTGGGAGAGATCAAAAAGGGAGAAGGGAACATGGACAAATGGCGTTTGGAGAATCTGAACTGGCAGTGGAGTCAGGGGTCAAGGGAGTTTCTGGATGAGGGAGAGAAGCAGGAGGGACAGAGGGACCTGGAGCAGCAGGCAGAGGGACCATATAGGGAGGGGGAATAGAGCTGTCCACCAGATTGAAGGATGTTTTTGAAGAGGTATCAGGAAGGAGAAAAGGGTTTTTGGAAGAAGGGAGTGAAGAAGGGGAATTTCATAAGTGGGATAAGACCAACAGAGGGAGGGGTGCCTGCACAGCTCAAAAAAGGTTTGGACATATGGGATTTTCCTCCACATATTTAAGCATTGACAATAATTGTGGAGGACTGTAAGAATTATGGTGTTTAAGGTCCCATTTTTGGGTCAGAAAAATTTATTGTTGAATTGGTAGTTAGGCCAGGCAGTGTTACTGTAAAAGATTAGTATTTTTGGTTGGAGATGAGATTAAAGATTGAGGTTTCTAAGACATTGAAGGAGGTACCCCAAGGGATGTTTTTAGGGGGAACATATTGGCTGTTACCCATGGGTATAAGAAATTTTACAAATTTCCCCAGACACTGAGAAGGGGATTTTTATAATTCATTCTGGGGCTAGACGACAAAGGGCTAGGTTGTGATGATTTATGCTAGCCTTGAAGCTTCAGAGTCAGGATGAGATAACTCATATCAGCTTTGTAGTTCCAGCTGTGTCCTAGGTGATATCATCTCTCTGACATGGGTGGTTACTTTCATATTGACAGGGATGCTCAGGGCGAGAGTTGGAGCAGGACCTCTGGTTTCATTTCATAGGAATGTTTAGCTTCAGAAGGAAGAGGAAGTGGGGCAAAGAGGGGAGGCCAAGAAGGAGATCTGGGCTTACCAGCCTACCCCCACCCAAAAAAGAAATTATATAATTCCAGATGTCAATTACATTTAACAAGGAGAGTAGATTATTAATTAAAAAGCAATATACAAAAGAATGAAGTTTGTCAATATTCCTTTTTTATGTAGTTTGATGGGTCTTGGGGTGACCTATTTTTATATATGTGGTAAATTATTTTTATATGTATAATATTTTTTGATAATAGGTAAATCATGAAATTTATTAAACATTTAAATTAAAAACTGCTTTATAAATACAGAACACATTGAATTATCCAAAATTTATATTGAACAAAAGAGAAATAAAACTAGAAAAGTGGAAAAAATATCTAAATATTAAATCTGGTTTAAGTGATACACAAAACAAGTTAGAAAACATAATTTCCATAAAATAATAAG
>JAQZBX010107919.1:0-10602 GCA_029593785.1 Cabassous unicinctus
TTTCTGAAGAACCAGCTAACTGTCTTCCACAGTAGCTGTACCATTGTGCATTCCCACCAGCAGTGTATATGTGTTCCTATTTCTCCACATTTTCTCCAACACTTGTAGTTTTCTGTTTTTTTAATAGTGGCCATTCTAATAACTGTAGTGATACCTCAGTTTGATTTTGATGTGCATTTATCTAATAGCTAGTGATGTTGAATACCTTTTCATGTACTTTTTAGGTATTTATATTTCTTCTTTGGAGAAATGTCTATTCTTTTGCCCATTTCTTTATTGGTTTGTTTATTATTGTTGTGTTGTAGGTTTTCTTTATATATTCTGGGTATTAAACCCTTACTGGATATGTCATTTGCAAATATTTTCTCCCATTGAGTAAGCTGCCTTTTTACCTTCTTGACAAGTCCTTTGATGCACAAAACTTTTTCATTTTGAGGAGGTCCTATTATCTCTTTTCATTTCATTGCTTATGTTTTGGGCATAAAATCTAAGAAACCATTGCCCACCACCAGATCTTGAAGATGTTTCCTGACATTTTATTCTGTAATTTTATGGTTGTAGTTTTTATATTTAGGTCTTTCATCCATTTTGAGTTGTGTTGTATAGAGTATGAGATAGGGGTCCTTTTTCATTCTTTTGGATATCCAATTCTCCCTGCACCATTTGTTGAAGAGACAGTTCTATCCTAGTTGAATGGACTTCATTCAACTGAATGAAGCAATCACTAGAAAAAAACAATCAATGGAAAAGAGAGAAAGGAGAAATACTCCAAATTTAAAATTAGGAGACTTGTCAAAAATCAATTGATCAGGGGAGTGGATGTAGCTCAGTGGTTGAGCACCTACTTCACTTGTATGATGTCCTGGGTTCAATCCCCAGTACCTCCTAAAAAACAATCCAATGACCATAAATGTGAGGGTCTTTTTATGAATTCTCAATTCCATTGATCAGTATGTCTATTTTTATGCCAGTGCCATGCTGTTTTGACCACTGTAGCTTTGTAATATGCTTTTAAAACAGGAAGTGTGAGTCCTCCAACTTTGTTCCTATATCCTTCCTAATTTTCTCAGACTTGAACTGTCTTCAGTTGAGAGAAGTGTGTTCAGTTATTTGTGTATTTCTATCTATCATTCCCTGGAACTTCTGTAGTTCTGCTTTATGACAGTTACTGCTATGTTCTGGATACATAAATATAAACTGCTATCTTCATTATAAATTGTAGCTTTTAATATTATTAAAAGTCCTTTGTCTGTTTTAATGCCATTTGACCTGAATTCTACTTTATCAAATATCATGTTTGCAACTCTGCTTTCTTTCATTTCCATTTGCCTGGTAACATCTTTTCCATCCTTTTATGTTGAAATTTTTTAAAAAATTTTGAGATGTGTCTCTTGTATTAAGTATAGCATTTAGGATTTTCTTTATTGGTGTATCTGAACATATTTTTAATAGCTGATTTGTATTCATTTTCATTTTTGATATGACTGAAATGTTTGTTCTCTTTTCTGTCATATTATATTCATCCATAGTCTTTCATCATGTGGACTTTCATTTGCTTTCTCTGTTTTTGCATTTAGGGGGGCTGTTATTTTTATCCCTGCCCTAACATTTATGTTAGCATCTTTCTATAATTCTCATACTTTGTTCTTTTTTGGGGGGTTATTGTCTATTTGTTCCTTACAATGAGCAATACTGAAATAAGCTAGTACTTTATACCCCTCAAGCATTTAATTTCCAGGATTTATAACCTAACCAATGAACTTATTCTACCTTTCATTTATTCCACCCATTTTCCCTGCTCTAATTTCAATAACTGTAATCTAAATTGCCTTAGTGTATAATAGAGAGTATACATACTCTATTACCTAACTTATAAACATAACATTCTTAGTTCTACAGATAAATATGTCATTAATACTCATGAACTGATTATTTCACCATCTCTCCCATCATTTAGGTTGCCTGAAGTTCATTATCTAATAGATAAATCATGATGGACTCATGGAATATAGTATAGAGCTAATAAATAATCTAAAATAATTCATTGAAAAAAATAATAAAATAAAAAATCACTAGCTAAACCAATCAAGGAAAAAGAGAGAAAGGAGAAATACTCCAAATTTAAAATTACAGAATAAATAACCATCAAAATGGAGGAAATTTTTGAAATCATGACATACTTTAGACAACTATCTGTAAGTAAATTTGAAATCCTAAATGAAAACAATTCTCTAGGTTGATCTCATTCAAGACACTTCAAACAACCCAATTACCATAGATATAATAAGGAAGATAGTTTAAGAGCTCTTCCACAAATAAAAAAGGAATGAACCCAAAATTTTTACAAGGGATTTTATAAAATCTTTAAAATCAGAAACCCCCAATACTAACAAAACTATTTAAAGGCATAGGAAAAGAAAGCAAAGGAATTTTAAGAACTGTATTATTGATTCTCAAAGTTTAAAAATATTAACCAATATCCTTATGAATACCCTTATATTAGCAAACAGAATTCTCCAGCACAGTAAAAAAAATCATGACCAAGACCTACTACTCTTAAAATACAAGAGTGGTTAAATATGAATAAATCCATTAAAATAATCCAGCATATTAATAGAACTATGGAGAAATATATGATCATCTCCATCGATGTACCTAAGACATTTAAAATATCCTTCATTTTGTAGATGAGACCTTGGAATCATGTAAATATTTTCACATTATTATGAAAATAACTAAGTTAAGTTAAAATAAAATTTCATGAAAAGCAATCAAATTAAATGTTAAAAGGATAAATGGCCTGAGATCTACACTGGCTCATTCAAGGTGGCTAATTGTTGGCTGTCAAAAACCTGGAAAAAGTAAGATTAGAATATTGGTGACAAGGTGGGTCTGCAGGAAGGTAAGTAGATGGACTCTTTGGAATAGGCACAAAATGACCCATGTTTTGTGTATTCCTTGTATCTTACCTATCCCAGTGTTTGTTTAATAAGCCCATGAACAAAGTGGCCATAGCAGCTGGTATAGAAGCTACACAAGTGGTAAATAAGGTGGATTTCCCTTCTTCAAATCTTAGCTGGCTTCCAGCATGGTTGAATATCAAACCTGCTCACACAGGAGGGCAATTCCAAACCCCAATATAGCATCATTCTCCAGAGGGACCAACTGGACCCTTTGTGGCAGGTTAATTACATTGGACACCATCCATCATGGAGGATGCAATAATTTGCTTTCATGAGAATATTTTGGATACAGATTTGCCAACTGCACTTTTTCCACCACCACCATTCTTGGACTTATAGAATGACCTACCTATTTCTGTGGATATCCCACACATCACCACTGACCAGATGATACATTTTATAGCAAAGGATGTATGAAAATGGTCTATCTCCTGGAAATCATTGGTTTTACCACATTTTTCATCACATAAAAGAAAATGGCTTTTAAACCAGTGTAATGGCCTGCTGTATGCTCACTTATGCCTCAGCTCTGTGAGGTTAGGGTGAAGTCCCACAGAAAGCAGTTTGTGCCTTAAACTAGCAATCAATATGTGGTTTCATCTCCCAGAATGCATGGGTCCAGTAATAAAGGCCTCTGTTGGGCACTTTTCACAAAATAATCTACTAGAGGAGATTTTGCTACTCATTACTTTGGCCTTGGGCTTGTTGGATTTGAGATTCCCAGTGTCCAAAGAAAGAAGTCTTCCACTCAGGACCACAGTCATAGTTCCATTGAGGTGGATCCTGAAACTCTCCTTTGCTAATTTGGCACTCCTCATGCTAAAAGTATCAAGAGGAGCCACTATAGTAGCCAGAGCAATTAACTCCAATTTCACTATGGTGAAATTAGGAGGACCATGTCTAGAGTTGAAAGGATTCTCTGCATACTTTAGTATTCTTGGGCCCAGTAGTCCTCTACCTTTCCTGACCTTTGCTGCAAAGCATGAAAAAGTTGTCTACCTCCCTTTTATACAGTGACTTTCTTCCCCTCATCCTTCCTTTGAAGTAGTTTTTTCAAGGTCACTTCCACATTGCTAAATTGAAAGGTCAATCCTCAGTCCTCACCTTTCTTGACTTCTCAGCAGCATTTAACAGTGGATTTCTACACCCTTTTATTATTCTTCACCATACTACACTTTTTATTTCCTTATTTCTCACTAACTGCTCATCCTCAGTCCTGTTTGGTAGTTCCTCCTTTTACCACAATCTCTTATTTTCAAGTGGTTTGTCTTTGGACATCTTTATTCTTTCTGCACTCAAGTCTTTGGGATCTCATAGAATCTCTTATCATGATAATTAAATTATTATTACTTATATGTCAACCAACCCCAAATTTATACATCCAGTCTAGAACTCCCTCCTGAATTTTAGATTTGAAAAGCTGTCAATTTACCATCAGTACTTGGATATCTAGTAGCCTATTCTATACACTTCATTTTTACCCCACAAAACCTTGTTCAAAAAATAAAAAAATAAAATAAATAAATAAATAAATAAAAATAAAAAACAAACAAAAAAAACCTTGTTCAGCTGTAGTTTTCCTTTCCTAAAAAACGAGAATTAGGAAGTTTCACCTAAAGGATTTTGGCCAGGTGGTGCCTTCTGTCTGAGATATCTGCTCAACTGAGTACCTCACCTCCTAGTCTTTGCTCCAGTGTTACCGTCTCAAAAAAATAATAGTGACCAGCCTGCATCAAATTGCAACCTGACCTAATTTCACCACTTCTACTCCTCTCTTACTATGCACATTTTTTCCAACAGCACAGTTTTTTTCTTGAGAGTTTCTCATCACTAAATATTATGCTTATGCCACTTTTTATACAGTTTTAGGAATTACATATTGAATTTTTGCTCTATAGCAGAGGATATAACCCACACAACCTACAACTCTTGCTTCTTCTTAAATTTGTCACTCATAATTTTGCTGTGTTTTTCTACATTAATTATGGAAAATATCCTTTCACTTCCTTCAAAGAAATGAGAATATCAGCAGTCTTTCCTTTTCCATTCTCTTCATCTCTCCTCTACCTTTCTACTACTGTTATTCTATTATTCATACTATGAATTTTGTTGTTGATTTCTCATAAAAATTACCCTTTATCAAGTTAGGTATGTATATTCATAAATTATGAAGAGATTTTTTTAAATCAAAGTGTACAATTTTCCTTGTGATATAATAAAACATTTGCTCTTTTCCCCTCTTACCAAACCATTGTTTCATCATGGAGTGAATCCTTCTCAAGTATACTGTAACATTATATTTATTGTTATCTTTATTTGATTTGATAATGTTTTCTTTAGTATCTTTCCATCTAAATTTATGTGAACTTGGCCTCTAGTTTCTATTTTGTATGCTATTTATATTTGGCTTTGGTATCAGTGTTATGCCACACACATGGGATCAAATCTGAAATTTTCCATCTTCTGTATTCTAAATATTTCAACTAACATATGTACTAAGTTTCCTTCCTTAAAATTATTTTGATTTTGTGCTTTCTGTATGGTGATATTTTGAGGTTGCTTTTTTTATATTTATCATCATTTGTATATCCTGTATTTTGATATATTTGTCATATTCTACTTAGTAAGTCAATTTGGGGCACTTATGTTTTCCTAGGAAATAACCGACTTCCAAACCATTTGCATAACCCATAAAAATTACATATTTTATACTTATTTTGACCTTCTTCAATGTAGCCATACAAAAGTGGGTAGGTTAATTCTTTTACCACCTTTTTACCTTAACCTATATCCCAGCTCTGAAATATTGTTAATGGATAGACAGTCAAACTGCTTGAGATTGTCAATGAATGATAAAATGTCAATTCATCTAGCTTCAATATTCAATTTAGAAAAATAACTCTAACCTGCAAAATCTTAGAAAAACCGAAAAGAGGAATAGTATACAAAGGAATGTAAACAACAATAATGCACACTGAAATGAATAGATTGACTATTCTGATCCATAAAAATTGTATTCCAGGATTATGCAATAACTTGTGGATTTGATTAATTCTGTTGATTTTTGATACGCAACCCAAATTGTACAAGAATTTAGGAGACAAATAAATGTAGTTCTGACATTCAAACATAGAAAATGAAGACTTCAATAGTTGGTGGTTTTGAAATCAGTCCTAAATAAGCTTCCAGGACATAATAATGCAACAATTTGTAAATATTTATTAAAGGAAGCAATGATTTCTCAAAACCATCATGGCTACTTTGGGGGAAGTTCCTGTCAGACTAACTCACATCTTTTTGGGATATGATTATATTAAATACCCTACATCCTAATTTCATCTTAATTTGTGGATAACATCATATTAAAAGAGATGGAAGATACTTTAGAAAAATGGAATCAAGATCTCAAAAGACTGGGAAGATAAAGACATACAAAACACCAAAGGGTCCTTTACTTGGCTGTAAAATTTCAATTGCTGAACTATAAAATGGGAGAAATCTGAGGCTTTGCAATAATTTATGTGAAATATTTTAGGACATTTTGTTAAATTCTTTTTTTGAGTCTATGGAACAATGCACCTGCCAGAAAATCTTATGCAATTTTAGTCTACATCAACCAGTTCTACTAAGTACTTGTCATAGTACACTTAGAATATAAAACTCATTTCTAGACCTGATGCTCTAAGAATTAACCAACATAAGCTGAAGCACATCCAATAGTAACCAGGGTAGTGAAGCATCACAAATGCATACTATTGACAACATTTGAAAAAGCTAAGGATGTTTTTCTTAGAGCAGTCACAAGCAGGATATAACTGTAAAAATTGTTAAAAGATTATCCATGTGGAATACGGATTGGACTTTTTTTTCTTCTCAACCTCAACATTTCCAGTACCCCTTCCTTTCTTTATTTTTCTCTGTTAACATACTATATATTTTACTTATTCCTCTAATTTCATTATGTCTTCCCTCCCCCACTAGAATGAAAGCCACAGGATTTCTATCTATTTTGTTTACTCATTGCTGTATCCTTTGTGCCTAAAACAGTGCCTGACACATAGTTGGCAATCAGTATTTTCTTGACTAATGAATAATCATAAGAGATGGACTGAAATTAATGGTTGAAAGCCTCATAGATTAAGATTTTGTCCCAGGCTAAGAGAAAGCTTTCTGTTAGAAAATTAGACTTCTCTATCCTGACCCAGAAAGTAATAAGTCCTCCACCCCTGGAGATGTTCAAGCATATACTTCTTCATATAATATTTAGTAAGACTGTTATAGAAGTGATGTTAGTAGGCTTGTGACACAGATAATCTATTTGGCCTCTTGATGTGCTTCTACAATTTTGTAAAATACATTTAGACTAATTGAGAATCAGTAAATGCTCAAATTAAACATACAACTTTATCGATAATATGTGTTATTATTTGGACTTGAACCTTTTAAAAAGAGGGACGTTTAACAACTTTTCTTCTTGGGTTGTATGCTCTCCACTTTTTCCTAAAGCAGTGATTCTGAAATACAGACCTCTCAAAATTTGAGAATAATTATTGTGGAAACATCCAAGAAAATAAATCCTACAGATGATGGAAGAGACCAGAAAGAAAGTGATCAAACAAAAGAAAATCAAACACAAGGAAAGAAATAATACAAGTATATTCAAATATGGATGGCAAGACCACAAAGGTATATGATACAGTTTTGCTTAATTGTAAACTAATTTCTTAATTTTATGTTATGCTTCAACACTTAAATCAATAAATGTTGCCAGTGATTTAATTTGCCTTCTTAAAGCTTAAGTCATCTTTTAAGTGTACCGAATGAAAATAAATATTCACTTTTTAATAATTTTCAAGTACCAATTCATTATAATTTTAGCATAAATGAAATGAGATATTATTCTCATAAATATAAATCTTAAGTTGCTTTATAGCTCAGTAAAAATGTTGGTAATGAGCTCATTGATTTCACAGTACACAAAGGGAGTAAACTTATGCTTTTATAGTATTAGGCTTTTTGAGGATAAAGCTTTTTAGTCTGACTAAAAATTTAAATTACTGATTTCTACTTAACTCAGTGCATTTCAAATCTTGAAATATTGATGCTCCAATACAATTTATTCAATAATTCTTACCATTGATACTTCATGCCACCAAATGGTTGACCTATTTAGCATAAATCATGACAAATTGAATAAAGACTATTCTATTTTTCCATAAAAATTCAGATTGTCTTTGAATTAACCTATAGGAATCTTTTAAAATCAAATCTTAAAAAAATGTTTTCATGAGCTGCCTGGACATCTCGAGGAGGCAGCGGGTCCCAAACCTGGAAGTCTATTTTCCAGCTAGTGCGGCAGCCACTGTGGACCGGAATGAGGGGACCCTGGCCCTCCCCGCGGCAGTCCCTCCACATCCCCTGGACCTGGGCTGTGGCCTGTCCTTCCAGAGGAAAGGGAGCTAAGGGGGCACCAGCGGAGAGCCAGGCCTGGTAGCTGGGGTGGCGGTGGGGCGGGCGCCTGCGGGGGCCTTGCAGGGGCTTCCTCTGTAGTGGCGGGAGCCCTCGGGGTGCCTCTCAGCCTCAGTACAAAAGCCCCCGCAGTGCTTTGTTCTGCTCCACGACTCTGCAGTGGGAAGAAGGTGTCCTCCTCCGGCGAAGTCAGAAAGGAATTGTCACGCTGATCTAAGTGTTTACCTGATTGCGTAAAAATAGCTGTTTGGCCTTTTTTTTCCCTCACAATTTGAAACAATTAAAAGGAAATCCCTTTAGTACCTTGCTACAGGAAGTCTCTGATTTTTCACAGTATTGATGGTTTTGAGTCTAAAAGCAACCTGTGAAAATGTATTCTTCAATCAACTAGTGCTATTTTCCAATTTCCTCCTTTTTGGGTGCAGGGAAGAGGGAGACTACTACTGTTCCTAAAAGAACATTACTTATTGCCAAAAGTTCCCTAATGAAGACTTTTTTTTAATGACTCAGCAAGTTTATTTACTATTGGAACCCTAACTTTGTAATGGACAACTTACAATTCAGATTTCCAGTGGTAATAGCTGCCAATTTAGAGACAGCTTGATTCTTCATCCTGGGTGAGGTTCTTGTATTTCATTAACAGACCCCCAGTGAATGAGTCTCTTTGGATAATAGTTGTTCTTCAGGGAAAATGTACCAGGCAGAAATGAGTTTTGGGAAAAGCACTAAATTAAACTCGGTGCTTGGGTTCCCTTCATATCTCTGCCACTTAACCCAAGTTTCTGTCTCAATTGAGAATTAGATGATTCTTAAGTCCCCGCTCAACTGACTGAATTAAAGAATGCCTAGAGGTACATATTTAGGGTTTTAATAATTAATGCCAGGTGATAATGAATGAAACAGTGATGAATGAGTGAAAACACTGGTGAACGAAGCCAGTAAAATGATATGAGGAAGATTTCTTGGTATGGTCCCAAGTTACGGTTAATATCTCTCTAATTTATTTGACAGTGTTTCACTGGTTAGTTGGTTTTTTGTTGTTGATTTTAAGGTAGAAAAAAGCATTCTAAGTATAATGGGGCAAATTGCATGTTGCACAAGAATTGCCTTTATTTATTTAACAGATGCTTATTGAGCACTTAACTACCAGGTACTGTCCTAAGCCTTCAGGAATGAACAGTGAACAAGCTCCTGTACTGATGGAACTTACTGTCTGCTGGGGATGCAATGAACAAGCAAACAATTCCCTCCTCCTTCCCCATATATCTACATTTTTTACATGTGTGTATACATGTATATGCACACAAATTAATTGTTATGAAGGAGATTCATTTGAGAGAAGAAACATTTTGTAGGATGTTAGAGAAAGGCCTCAGCAGGTGACTTTGAAACTCAGAGCTGAAGGATCAGTAGGAGGTAACCATGGAGCCTGGGAAAAGCATTCTAGGCACAGGGAATAGGATGTTCAAAATGTGTGAGGCTAGAAAGAACTTCATGCCCTTCAAGAAAGGAAAGAAGGTCACTGTGACTGGACAGACAGGTAGGTGAGGCTTAAATCATTCAGACCTGCAAAGGCCATGGTGACAAGTTTAGGTTTTATTCCAAGTGCAGAGGGGACACTATTTTTAAAAATTTAAGAGGAGTGATCTGATCTGATTCTATGTTTTTTATAGTGCTTGATACATGATTGAAATTTAATTACTAATTAAATCTTGATGACATTATGAAACATTTAAAAAATTATGTCTTATCTGCTGATTCTGATAAGTGCAAATGATTGCAACAATATTTTTAGAATGATAGATTGTTAAGATTGTATAGTCTCTGAAACCAATTAGTTTAAAGGAAAACCCTCACTTATGTAAAAAGCTGGTATATTTGTTAACAAATCATTTTTATTGCTTTAAAACCATGCCTAAAACATAATAGTGTAATCTATGTATGTGTCAACACAAAATATTTTGTTCACTGTCAAAGTAACACTGGGTCAAACTTTTTTCCTCCTAGTTTTATTATAATTATTTATTTGTTCCTGAATTTGGGGGTCTTTGAAAAACATCTCCTTTTTATAAGAAATATTTTCCTAGATTGGACATATTCCTATTTTCAAGCCAATACATTCTTAAAACAAGAATGCATATTTTATTAGTATTTTTGAAACATATTCCTA
>JAQZBX010107920.1:0-10600 GCA_029593785.1 Cabassous unicinctus
GGAGTGCAATGGATAAGCCTCACCCTGGGAAAACCACCTTCGTGATCATGGTATCTCCCCTGCCAGGTAAGTATACAATTTATTCTTAATGCAAGAAGGTTTTAATTTTAAAACCTTGTGGAATGGTTTGGAACTGTATGTACCCCATAAAAACATGTTTTTAAATTTAATCCATTCCTATGGATATGAACCCATTTTAAGTAGAACCTTTTGATGAGGCTACTTCAGTTAAGGTGTGACCCACCTCAACCAGGAAGAGTCTTAATCCTATTACTGGAATCCTTTGCAAGAGAACGAAATTCAAAGAAAAGGAGAGAAAGCCACAGGAATCAAGAAGCTGAAATAGAACCCAGAACAGAAGAAAGAGACCAGGAGATGTCATCATGTACCTTACCATGTGACAGAAATGAAGGATCAATGGCAGCCAGCTGCAGAAGGCCACAGAAAGCATCCTCCTGGCAATGCCTTGATGAGAACATTTTCCTGGCCTCAAAACCATGAGTGAATAAATTCCTATTGTTTAACCTGACCCATTTCATGGTATTTGCTTAAGAAGCCTAGGAAAGTAAATATCTAGTTGTTGACTGAAAAAAATGCAGTGAACAGCATTGGTTAGAGCTAGGGAAAAAATAGACATACTCTTTTGTTTCTTAATCAAATTAAAAACAATCAGTAATTTCTCATAAAAATTCCTGAAGTGAAAATTTTTATTTGCTAATTAGGAAGCAGAGCAACCTAATCCTAGTCCAATTAGCTGAAGGCATCATTGCTTCTAGCTTCGTTATGCTATTGCAACATTCTCAAATGAGATTGGGGGAGAATGGACCCAGGGCTAGTAATTATATGTTGTTGTTCCTTGATGAAGAAAATTGATGATTCTAAATTGAACTCTATTCATTGCTATCACCAATAAATACAACTGGCTTAGCCAAAAGATGAGACTGTGTGTTAGGTAGATGTTTCCTCTCAAGCAACAAAAACTTACACTGGGCCTCTTTTACCAAAAGGAAATTTATTGAAAAATAGCATCAGGCTCATAATAAGAAAAAGAAACATGATACCAAGGTTGGAATGAATGAAGATGAGAAAGCAGGAATCAGGAACTTATTAAATGTTTCCAGCTAGAACTTTGATAACATTTCTCTCCCTTAGTTAGACCAATGGGGAAGGAAAAAAAGGATTATTTTCCTGGCGTTTCTAGAAACACCTACTCACCAATACCTCATAACAAAAAGAGACAAGATAATTTCATGGAAGGAAATTCAATACAATTTGAAAGGAGAATGGGTGCTGAACAACCCAAAAAATGACAAATGTCCCTGTAAGGCTAAGAGTTAAAATTCTGTGGATACACCTTCCATGGAAGATGTCAGGGAGGATAGGGAGCTCCAGGACTCATACATCCTCCAAGAACATCTAGTGAACAGGCATAAACAGTCTGAAACAAGTCTTCTGGGGCTCCAGAGGCCTTGAAAACAATATACAACTCCAGGGATGAACAGGACGGAGAGACTGAGAAACTGTAGTTTTAAAAAAACCTGTAAATCCCCCAGGCCCTGTGCACGGGTACACCTTCAGGCCCACAAGCAGGTGAGCCCCTAGGCCCAGCACTCGGGTGTGCCACCAGGCTCCATGCACAGGTGCACCACCAGGCCCTACAAGCAGGTGCACCGCCAGGCCCCGCATGTGGGTGTGCCAGGCCCCACCAAGCCATGCAGCAAGATGATGGTCTAACAGGAGAGTGACACATTGGAGAGCCAAGATGAGATGCGCCAAAAAACCATTAACTAAGGTGGTGCAGGTGGCAGAACGCCTCTCTACCACATTGGAAGTTCACAGGATCAAATCCTGGTGAAAACAGGAGGAGAAGGATGAGAAGAGAGAGCAGGAAACAGACACAGAAAATTGCCCAGTGAATGGACACAAAACAACAAAAATGGGGGGTGGGAGTTAAAATGGATAAAAAGTAAATAAATAAATAAGTCTTTTTAAAAAACCTGTAAGTAACTCACTCCACAATGCCTGGTGAAGCCCATCCCTCACCCTTGAGGCAAGCTGCCTCAGGCCCAGTCTCTGCCTGACACCTGTGGACAGAGAGGGATATAGAAACCCTCCTTCCTAAGAATGGGGGGGCAGCATCATGGCTAAGTACTAATCATGGCTTTTGATTGGCAAATTTGGATCGCTGGGTCCTGGCTCTGAAATGCTGTTTTAGCCCACGCTAGGAAGGAAACACAATGGCCAGTGTTTTAACTCCATCCCTGATAGAAGCAGAGCTTGTGGAGGTTTAAACACACACTGCCTTTTAAGGGCAGTGGGAAAAGTTTGCTGAAGAATGCCATCTGCTAGGCAGGCCAGGAGAGTACAGCTTTAAGGAGCTGACTAAAAGGCTTTTTGGTGTCTTTCCTGACTCTCTCCCCAGGCCCTTTGGAACAGGTCTGTTCCCCTTTCATAGGTCCATGGCCAAGTTTTGGCTGGGAAATACTGAATTGGGAAAGTCTTCTCCAGAGTGACCCTCCTCCCAGAATTCACCCTCCAGGCAAAAGCAGTTACAGGCAACAAAAGGAGAGTTTAAAAAAAAAAAAAAAACTAAAACTATATGGGCAAAACAAACAGTACAGATCAAAATTCTCAGAAAAGGAAAAGAATAAAGGAATTTTCTCCTGGGAGTGAAATATTTGAGCAAAGAGAACAATCTTAAAAATTGTACTGCATAGCCAGGGCAGGAATCAGATGAAGAAGACCTGAATAAATCTGATCAGTTAAACATGAGTAATTCTAAAGATACAATATATGTAGGAAAAAATGCCAAAGAAAAGCGTTAACATGAAGCCAATGAAAGTAAAATCCTAGGCAAGAGAGAGAAACTGAACTTCAGAGTAAGCTCATCAAGATAATCAGATGATTAGATATCAGCAAAAATTTACAAGCTACACTAAGAATCAGGAAGACATGGTCCAGTAAAAGGAAAAAATTAAAAACTTGGAGTAGACACAGAATTAGTAACAATTAATTAAAGATAATCAAACAAATCTCCTAAATGAATTCAAGTACATGAAGGAAAATATCACTAAAGACAGTGGTCACCAGAGCTTCTGAGGGGAGGGAGAGGGAAAAAATAGGTATAACATGGGGCATTTGGGGGAGGGGGTGGGGTGTATGGGAATCCCCTATATTTTTTATGTAACATTTATGTAATCTAAAGGTCCTTTAAAAATAATTTTAAAATATGGCTGAAGAGATAAGGGATATTAAGAAAACATGAGTGAACATAAAGAAGAATTTGAAAGTATGAAAAGAAACATAATAGAACTAATGGGAATGAAAGGCACAAAAGAAGAGATTTAAAATACACTAGAGGCCTAAAACAACAGCAGATTTGAACATGCAGAATAAAGAATCAGTGAACTAGAAGACAGGACATTCAAAATCTTACGAAAAACAGATGGAGAAAAGAAAAGAAAAAATTGATCAGTCTCAGGGATTTGAATGACAGCATAGAGTGCACAAGCATATGTGTCATGGATATTCCAGAAGAAGAAGAGAAAGGAAAAGGAGTAGAAAGGATATTTAAGAAAATAATGGCCAAAAACTTTCCCAACTCTTATGAAAGATATAAATATTACTGTCCAAGAATTGCAATGTACTCCAAACATAATAAATCCTAATAGACCTACTCTGAGATACATGCTAATCAAAATATCAAATGCCAAAGATAAAGAGAGAATCCTAAAAGCAGCAAGAGAAAAGCAATTCATCACATACAAGCAAACAGCAAAAAGATTAAGTGCCAATTTCTCATCAGAAACCATGGAGGTGAGACGGCAATGATATGATACAGTTAAGGTACTGAAAGAGAAAAACTGCCAGCCAAGAATTCTATGTCCAGCAAAACTGTCTTTCAAAAAATGAGGAACAGTTCAAAATGTTCACAGATAAAGAGAAACTGAGAGAGTTCGCCAGCAAGAGACCTGACCTACAAGAAATAATAAAGGGAGTTCTCCAGGTTGAGAGGAAAAGACATGAGAGAGAGAGAGAGGCTTTTGGAGAGTATAGAAATTAAGTTTGTCAGTCAGGATAACTAAAAGGGTAAAAAGAGTGACAAAAATAGATGTGACATATAACAGCCAAAGGATAAAATGGTTAATGTAAGGTCTGTCTTTACAGTAATAACATTGAATGTTAATGGATCAAACTCCACCAATCAATACACAGATTGGCAGAATGGATTTTTTTTTTAAGTATGATCCATCTATATGGTGTCTACAAGAGACACGCCTTAGACCCAAAGACATAAATATGTTGAAAGCGAAAGATGAAAAAAAAATATTCCATGCAAACAGTAGCCATAAAAGACTTGGGGTAGTTATACTAATGTCAGACAAAACAGACTTTAAATACAAAACTGTTATAAGAGACAAAGAAGGGCATTATATATTAATAAAAGGAGAAATGAACCAAGAAGAAATAACAATCATAAATACTTATGCACCTAACCACAATGCCCCAAAATACATGAGACACTCATTGGCAAAACTGAAGGAAGAAATAGATGTATCCACAATAATAGTTAGAGACTTCAATACACAACTCTCATCAATGTGTACAACATCTTGACAGAGAATCAGTAAGGAAACAGAGAACTTGAATAATATGGTAAAATAACTAAACCTAACATAAACAGAATATTGCACCCCAAAACAGCAGGATGTACATTCTTTTCAAGTGTTCATGGATCAATTTCTGGGATAGATCATATGTTTGGGTCACAAAACAAGTTTCAACAAATTTAGCAAGATTGAAACCCTACAAAGCACTTTCTCTGATCATAATGGAATGAAGTTGGAAATCAATAACAGGCTGAGTACTGGAAAATGCACAAATTAATGGAGATTAAACAACACACTCTTAAACAATCAGTAAGCCAAAGAATAAATTGTAAGAGAGATCAGTAAATATCTTGAGACAAATACAATTGAGAATACAACATATATTGAAATGTTTAACAATGCTGCATTAAAAAAGAAGAAAGAGCTAAAAATCAAGGACCTATATGCACACCTAAAGAAACTAGAAAAAGAACAATAAACTAATTCCAACACAATCGGAAGGAAAGAAATAAAGATTAGAGTAGAAAGAAATGAAATTTAGAATTAAAAAATTAAAGACCATTAATAGAATCGATAGCAATAGAAGGAAACTTCCACAACATGATAAAGGGCATATATGAAAAACCCATCGCTAAAATCATACTCAGTAGAGAAAGACTGAAAGCTTTTCCTCTAAGATCTGGAACAGGACAACAATGCCCACTGTCACCACTTTTATTCAACATTGTGCTAGACTTTCTAGCTGTAGCAGTTAGGAATGAAAAAGAAATACAAAGCATCCATACCAGAAAGGAAGAAGTAAAATTTTCACTATTCGCAGATAACATGATCCTATATATAGGAAGTCCTGAAAAATCTACACAAAGCTATTAGAGCTAATAAATGAGTTCAGCAAAGTGACAGGATACAAGATCAACATACAAAACTCAGTAGTGTTTCTATACACTAGTAATGAGCAATCTGAGGAGCAAATAAGAAAATTCTATTTACAATAGCAATTAATAGAATCAAATATTTAAGAATAAATTTAACCAAAGATGTAAAGGACCTGTACACAGAAACCTACCAAACATTGCTAAAAAGTCAAAGAAGATCTAAATAAATGGAAGGACATCCCATGTCCATGGATTAGAAGACTAAATATAATCAAGATGTCAATTCTACCCAATTGATTTACAGATTCAATGCAATCCCAATCAAAATCCCAACAGTGTACTTTGCAGAAATGGAAACATCAATTATCAAATTTATTTGGAAGGGTGCCCACTACCTGGTATATACTTATATGACCTGAAAGAAGAGATACAATTAGACATTTGCACACTGATGTTCATACTGGTATTATTCACAATTGGCAAAAGATGTAAACAACCCAAATGTCTGATGAATGGATAAATAAAATGTGGTAAACACATACAATGAGTATTAGTCAGCTGTAGGAAAGAATGAATTCCCAATGCATAGGACAACATGGATGAACCTTGAGGGCATTATTTTGAGTGAAATAACCCAGACACAAAAGAACAAATATTGTATGATCTCACTAATATGAACTAATTAGAATAAGCAAACTCGTAGAGTTAGAATCTAGATTATAGGTTACCAAGAGATAAGATGGGGGTAGAGAATGGGAAGCTGATGCTTAATTTGTGTAGAATTTCTGTTTAGGTTGGTTGTAAATTTTTAGGAATGGATACAGGTGATGGTAGCACATTATTGTAAGTAAAATCAAAAGTGCTGAATTATGTGCATGAGTGTGGTTGAAAGTGGAAGTGTTGGGTCATGTATGAAACCAGAAGTACAGTTAGAGGATAAAACATGGAACATTATTCCAAAAAGAAAAACTCATGTTTTATTTTGCTAAAGGCATCCAAGGAAATATTTCAGAAATGGGTTGGATTTTACAATAGGGATTTATTAGGTTAAAAGCTTTCAGTTCCAAGGCTGTGAATGTGTCCAGATCAAGGCATCATGAAGAGATGCTGTCTTAGCAAGTTGCAACTGTAGGCTATCAGGCTCATGGCAGGGCATAATGGTGGCATCAGTTTCTCTCTCCTGGCTTCTCTCTGCCTCTGTCACTTTTTTCTGTGTCTTTACTTTCTGTCCTCCATTTATAAAGGACTACAACAAGAGGTCCAAGACCCACCCTGAGCCACACCTCACTGAGCAATCCAATGAAAGCCCCCCCAACTGAATCCAATCCAATCAAAGGGTCCTACACCCACAGGAATGGACCAGCCTCAAGAACATGATCTGTCTGGGATCCACAAAAAGCCTCAAACTGTCACAATCACATACCCCTTAGCAGTCATCTCTCAATGCTTCTGTCCTTCCCCAGCCCTACATAACTACTAATCTAATTCCATCTCTATAGATTTTTTATATTTCCATTTTATATTAATGGAATCATGCCATATGAATTACTTTGTGTCTGGTTTCTTTTAATTAGCATGATTTTTCTTTAATTTAATTTTTAATTAGAGAAGTTGTAGGTTTACATAAAAGTCATGTAAAAAAAATACATTCCCATAATCTCCGATATTGTTGACACTTTGCATAGGTATGGTTCCTTTGTTACAATTGATGAAAGAATATTAAAATATTACTGTTAACTACAGTCCATAGTTTGTGTTAGGTGAGTCCCCCCCCCATATACCACCTAAATATTAACACCTTGTAATAGTGACCTACATTTGTAATAGTTGATGAAAGAACATTATTATATTTCTGCTATTAACCACAGTCATCATCCACCACAAGGTTCACTGCACTTACATCCCTTAGCATTTCCTGCAGAGCTGGATTCTTGTTTACAATATCTCTTAGTTTCTCTTTATCTGTGACTATTTTAAGGTCACCATCATATTTAAAAGACAGTTTTGTCAGATAAAGAATTCTTGGTTGGCAGTTTTTCTCTTTCAGTACCATAATTATATCATACCACTGCCTTCTTGCCTCCATGGTTTCTGAAGAGAAATCAGCATAAGTCATATTGGATGTCCCTTGTATGTGATGTTTCACCTTTCCCTTGCTGCTTTCAGAATTTCCTCTTTATCTTTGGCATTTGGCATTCTGCATATTATGTGCCTTGTGTAGGTCTATTTGGATTTATTCTAATTTGAGGACACTCTGCTTTCTGGACATGTATAGTCATATCTTTCATGGAAGTTGGGAAATGTTCAGCCATTATTTCCTCAAATACTCTTTCTGCCCCTTTTCCCTTCTCATTTCCTTCTGTAACTCCCATAACATGAAAGTTGGTGCACTTCATGTTATCATTTAACTCCCTGAGCCTCTGCTCATTTTTTTCCTGTGTTCTTCTTTCTCTTCAATTTCAGTTGTTCTTTCTCTACATCACTGATTCTTTCTTCCATGATTTCAAATCTGCTGTTGTGTGCCTCTATTGTATTTTAATCTCACTTATTGTATCTCTCATTCCCATAAGCTCTGTTAAATAATCTATCCAAGATTTCAAATTTTCTTTATGCTTATTCAGTGTCTTCTTAATGCCTTTTATTTCTTTAGCCATGTTGTCCTTCAATTCCATGATTTGATTAGATTTGTATGAACCTCATTGATTAGATGTTTCAAATCCTCTGTCTTATCTGGACCTTTGCTTTGTTACTTTGACTGAGTCATATCTTCCTTTTTCTTTGTATGGCTTGTAATTTTTTGCTGATGTCTAGGCATCTGATTCTGATACTGAGTTTACTCTGATGTTCAGTTTCTGTCTCTTGGTCAGGGATTTACTGTTAAGTAGCTGTGTGCTACCACCACTCTGTGACTCTTGATTCAACTTGTTCTAGATATTTAGGACAAACCATGGCTAAGGACCCAGTAATGAGCATAGGCCAGTTTCCAAGGGCCTTGGAAAAGGTGGCAGTAAAGGCAACTGCTTGACTTATTATTTATTTATTTATTATTCCTTTTTCATGCACATTTCTGGTCTTGCCAGGAGACAGCACTATTTGGCAGATCTCTCAGTTCAGACCCCAGGTGCTAAGGGGAAATGCATTCACAGTGTAACTCCTCAGGTGTGTGGGGCAGTGCAGAAGGAATGCCCTCAGGGTTGGCCAAGCCTCAGAAAAAACTTTTTCAATGGCTGTTCATAGCCCTTGGCAGGCCACACCCTTCCTCACTCTGTCTCTTCAGCAACCAGCCCTGGGAAATAGGAAGGGTGTTTGAGAAGGCAAATTATCTTTAGCTCCCTGCTAGCTCTCAGTGCAAACAATGTCATGGTCACACCCAGCCTGGAAGTGTGCAACCCCTCCAATGAAGCAGACCAAGTTCACTGACCAAAATCTGAATTTGCTGTAAGCTGTGTCCCTCCCTCTCCTCTTTCTTGGGTAAGAGGACCCCTGCAACCCCCTCAGTCCACAACCACTGCAGTCCACAGCTGCTGCAGTCTGCAGACTGCTATTTGCTCCATAGTTGGGGGGAATGGCACCTGCTGGTGCTTTTGCAGCTCTACTCACAGAATTTTTCAGCTAGCTGAGACTCCTTTCCTTTGCTCTTCTATCTTCTGGGTAGTGTCTTGCCTTCCACTGGTGTCTTGAGCCCCAGAGCCGCCCTCCAGGCAGTATCTACCTTACCTTTAGATATTTTTTATGGTTGAGAAGTGATCCCCCTGCCTCTCTAATCTTCCATCTTTCCCCATACCTTTTTGGTACAAAGTTAAATTGTTATTTCTTATATAATCAGAGGAAAAATAACTTTTATTCTAATATTATGATATGCATAGGCAGTCACAATGCCACACATTGGATTTTTTTAACTTTTTATTTTGAAATATTTTAAAACTTACAGGACAGTTACAAAAATAATACAAACATCATACAGAGAACTCCAACATACCCCTATCTCCAGACACCCACATCCACCAATATAAGTATTCACCACATTTACCATGTCATTCTATTTATGTATCTATCAAAATTATCTATCTATCTATCTATCTATCTATCTATCTATCTATCTATCTATCTTTCTGTTTGCCTGTCTTTCCATATATTTATAAATTCACTTTCTGAACACTTGAGAGTAGGCTGTATACATTATGCTCCTTGAACACTTAATATAGCCATATATATTTCCTATCACAAAGATAGTCACACAAGTAACCACTTTAAGTGTAGTTATCAAGTTTAGCAAATTTAACAATGATATAAAGTTTATAGTCTTTATTTCACTTTTTTCATAAGTTCCAATAATATCTTTTTGAGCCTGTTTCCTCACTTATTAGATCCCATCCAAGATCACACATTACATGTAATTGTCATTGTCTCTTTAGTTACTCTTTCATTTTTTTAGTTGTGGAAATATATATGCAATATAAACTTTCCTATCTCAACCCTTCCCAAGCATGCCATTCAGTGGGATTAATCACATTCATACTATTGAGGTGCCGTCACTACATTCCATTTCTGAAACTTTCTCATCTCCTCAAATAGAAACCCTACATCCTTATGCATTAACTCCCCATTCTCCTTTCCCCAGCCCCTGGCACCTATACCATACTTTCTATCTCTATGAGTTTGTATATTCTTCAATATTTTCTTTGTAGTTACCATGGGACTCAAATGTAACATCCTAAATCTATAGCAAACTCATTTTCTTTGATACCAAATTGCCGTGGTCCAGCCGAGGCATGAGGGAGCAAGACTGAAGGTGGTTAAGGGAGTCGGCGAGAGTGATGAGTCGCACACCCAAGTGACTGGCGACTCACGACTTTATTGCAAGATAAACACAGTTTTTATATTCTATTTTTTGGCAAGCGTAAGCATTCTCTTTGAAGTTATGCAAGGTTGCAGACGTCATATAGACTTGAGATAAGCGCTTTCAGTTCCATGGTGACAGGATGTTAACTTTTTAGGAACAGTAACTTACGGCATAGTAGTTCTTACTCTGATGTCTAAGATTAGATATGCTAGACTTGTGGTTAAACTTTATGTTTTTAGCTAAAGAGTCATCAAGATCCTGAACTATCTTTT
>JAQZBX010107921.1:0-10602 GCA_029593785.1 Cabassous unicinctus
TTAGATTGTTTTGGGTATTGGACCATCAACAAATTTAAATTTCAACTACATAAATCAAATTAAATGGTAAGATGTCATGTTTATTATATGACAGTGGGTAAGAAAATTTTTCAAGTTCAAAGTTGAGTTGTTAAACTCCAGATGTGGCCAATTACTTAGCAAGAAAAGGGCAGAAAACCTTCCCAGCAAGATTTTTTAATATTTTAATTTATAATTTTTTAATAAATTTTTGTTATGTGTAATATAAAGCATGGTGATTGTGTCCTGCCCACCTCTGAAAATCCAATGACCCACTGTATCTCCTTGGCAGATATAGACAATTGCTGATCATGAGGTGCATCTGAAGCAAAATGTCCTACTTTACCTTTAAGTCTAAAACCTTCTGTAAAATTTAAAAAGTTGAGAATGTCATAACTGGCTTTCAATTTTCTTTCCTCATCCAAATTCACTGAGTCACTAGCAGGATTGTTTAATTGAATGTTCTTTAGAAATGGGTGCAGAAGCACAAGAATCTGTGAGGAAGTGTGCCCCAGATTTAAGGATAGACTATCCAAATTGGGGGACATCCCTCATTCTCTGTAATCCTTTATCCATAATATGACTTTATTATTAGCATCCAGTGAAGTAAAACAAATGAAATCATAAGGAAGATTAAATGTCATTGTATTTATAAAATATCAGTCAGTTTCAGGATAACACTCCAAAGACAAGGGAATCAAAACAATCTGTGTGTGTTGGATGCAGACAAATATTATTGGAAGAATCAAATCTTACCACATTCACTTATTATCTGAATTCTCCCAGCACATCATTTTGCAAAGCAAGGTCATCAATAATTGAAGTGGTTGAAGAATTAAATGATACAACTTGATGTTCAATATCCAAAACAGTGCCCATCTCAAGATAGTTACTTAAAGAAACAATATTCTTCCTCTTGTCATTTAAGAGCTTCATGGAAGAAGTCTAGATATTTTCTATAGAAAACATTAGATGGACAGAAAGTTGAGGTCTTTAGTAACACAAAGCATCGGCTTTGATTCGTAATTCATTTTCTGTCTGCCACTGTCACTTTCTGTTTTCATGACCATTTTTACCTAGGACTAGATTTACTTCCTGGACATTGAAGAAGGACATCGAATCCTGTATGTTTGGAGAGAGAATCCTAAGCAATTTTGCTTAAGCATATACAGAATACCAGGAATATAACACTTATGACATATTCTGACATACATGTGCTATCAAAAGGAAGAGACATTACCTGCCAGGGTTCAAACACCAGCCCATTGCCACTTCCCACTGCCTGCATTTCTACTTGTTGAAGAAGCATTTCATAAAGGGTCTGAGCCACAGCATACACTGCACTATACACAGTATAACTTCCTTCAATCATGATCTTGTCAAATTGCCATCAAGTCAACCACTCCAAGGAGGCATTGGATAGACAGTTTTCCAATGTGTTACAATCAGATTCAGAAACCGTGCAATCAAAGTAGATGGGCCACAACTTAGTGAGGTAAAAGTCTTCTGGATATTTGGAAGGATTAGCTTTCTGGATAATAGTTTTGAAACCAGGTATCTCACTATGAGAATGTGAAAAATGAGAGCCCCATGGAAGGAGTCTACTGAAAAGGCTTTCTCGCTGGTAGTAAAATCCCACTGTGAGGTAGTAATGCAAACTTTCCTTATCACAAAGTTTTCCCATCTTCAAAAGTTCAAACCAATTACTGAGTCAGAATCATCATAAATGACAATCACATTCACTGGTGATTCTTTGCTCCATAAATTATATTGTCAGCCAAATGAGAAATATGATCTCTTAGTGATGGGGATCATTTCCACAAAGGCTGTGCAGACTCCATTCTTGTCCATTTCTCCTCTAAAGTCTCAGAGATACTGAACACTTTTCTTATCTTCTGAGCAGACCAGCCCCATACAGGTCCAGCTGAAATGCATCATCAATGAGAACATGGCAAGCGCCAGAGATGTGCCTTTGGGGGCAGTCTGATAGAGAGATGGAAACTGACCATCACTCAAGTTTGGGTCATAAAAGCCATAGGTAAGCTAAAGGTGAAGGAGAAAATAAACCAACACAAGAAAGAGGATTGATGAGAAACACAATTTCAGTCCCAGTGAATATTAAGCAACGGTGGGAAGTAGTAAAAGGGACCATTTGCTCATCCCCATTTCTAATTATCCCCTGAACACTGAGAGCTTTATAGAAAAAAACTGATCCATCTCAGAGGTCTGGAGAACTCTTTTTTCTCCTTGCCCCTCACCCTTCTTTTTAGGACATGTGCACATCCCTCCAAGTCCCTTTATACTAGATGTACCCTTTAAGAGATGCAGGAACACAATCACCTTATTTCATCTCTTTTTAAAGAGCACCTGAAAATGGTACCAAAAGAGATATGATTTCATATCCTTTCTCCTCCAACCACAGTCACCTGAGGGATTTTGTAGAGTTCCAGCAGTGTGCCAAACTGGGCGGAAACTGTCCATGTCATTTCTGTAAGGACTGCTATGGACTTGCTCTCTTCCCTACAGGTGTAATTAGGGATGCCTTGCCCAGCCCTGTTTATCAAATGATGGGAATTTCCAATGTCCTCTTTTCATTGTGTATGGCATTATAGAGATCAAAACTCAGACAAATGTTGGGTACAAGATGGGGATTCCTGTTGATCTCTTCAATGGTGAAAACCAAGGCCAGAACACACTAGTAGTTCTTGGTCTGAAAACTGCATGGAAGGCACAGGAATGTTTAGGCAAAAGTCTCAAAACAGAATATTCTTCAAATCAAATACAATGAACAAATAAAGGATGAAAGCACAAATGACTCATTTTAGAGTTGGTTCTTCTGATGTCTTACAACTTTGGCTAAACCTAGATGAGCTAAAGGGCTCTAGAATGCCCTGACTGAATTCTGCTTTCATGAGGAAAGTTGATACTATTGATAATGAAAGGTGTAATGAGTGGATAAGTAGACCACATTCACAGTGAAATTTGTAATTTGTTCTTTGATTTTGGAAACAAAATGCTTTTTTTCATATGAACACATTAGTAAATGCTTTTAAGAATGGCAGTAATATGGACATGAGGCTGAATGCAACGTAGTACCAACTGAAGGGTAAATCTACCTAACAGATCAGTTCCACAGATTAGGCAGAATTGGATGGGACAGTCAGAGAGGCACAACATCTGTGGCGTGAGAGTGTCCATCAGAAGAGTGACAATCAAATACCCTAAACCTCTACCCCATCAAAACTTTGAATCGGCCATCACCAAATATCAACAATCTGAGAAAACCACACTGTCACAGTGAGGGAGTAATCACTGAAGTCAGGAACACTTGAGTGAAGCAAAAAGATGAAAGGGTAGGTGAAACTTAACCTATACACAAATGGAGTGTAAACACTTTAGGGACCTAAGTGGAACTGATTCATAAAATCTAAAAGTTCTATAATCAATTTCTTAATTAAAAATATAATGATTCTGCTTATACTAATAATTAATCGAGACTCATCAGTGCTTCTTCCAAGTGACTCCTGTTCTTTTCATCTTTATTGCAGATTTGTGCACAGTTTCACTTTATATATTAAAAAATCATCTCCATGGCCAAAGAAAATTCTTTCAATTTCATTGTCCGGGATCTAAAATTCCAATAAGAATAAAGCAGACTCTTGTATTTATTTAAAATATCCTTTTGTTGAAGCTTGACTAATATCCTACTACATGGTGATTAATGTTCCCTGTGTACTTGAGAAGAGAATATATTCTTCAATATTTAGACATAAGTTTCCACTTGTGACCCCAAAATCAAACTTCTTATACTTTTTTTCAAGTATAATTTTTATTTATTAGATATGTACTATAATTTTTTTGAGAAAGACATGTTAAAATTTATCACTCTGATGACTGATTTTATGTCTCCTTGTTTTTCTATTGTTTTATTTATTTGAGGATATAATATCTTCATTTAATATCTGAATGAAGATATTATACCTTTGTGATGAGTTGAAAATTTTTATCATTATGAATTTCCCATCTGATTCTTAATAATATATTTTATCCTTAACCATTTTGTCTGATATGAAAATGCCTACCTCTGATTTATTTTAGTTACACTCTGCCTTAGTATCTTTATATCTAATTGCATATTTTGGTTTTAAAGTTTTCCTTTTTTTCAAATGTGTCTTGTAAAGACATTTTACAAAGGAAAGTATGGTACAGGTTTTATGAAAATAAATTGAATTATCTAATGGGAAATATTTCCAAAATATAGAAAAAGAAAGAAAAACATAAGCTTAACCAAACACAAAGAACAAAATATGCATGAAGAACTATATTAGATTATTAGCAATTTAGATAATTGTACACTATCAGACTTCTGAAAGGATAAAAAATAGGTTCATTGAAGTAGATAAAGCATTTAATTAAATGGAATGTATTTCTAACTTAATATATTAGTTTAGAAGAAGGGCATTTCCTTAAAATGACTAAAAACAACAAATCAAAAACCCTCTCAAAGTCAGAATCTACATTTTTCTTAATGCAAAGACAGAGACTTACAATTGGAGGTGATGAGGGTCAGGCACAGCAGAATCATCCCCATTCAGAAGCTGAGTTCCACAGTCAGATAATCTCCCTCTTCCAGGTCTGAATGAACCAACGCTATCAGCCAAGTTTACTGAGGTAGTGTCATATCCCTCAGATATTTTGTGATGTAATGTTCTTAAAGAATACTGAACAAAGATATCACCATTAAAATCAAGAGAAAGAATAAGTTCTGTTACTGCAAAATTACTTAGTACTTTACTGGAATTTGCTAACCTGTCAGATAATGCAATAAAATAGCAGGCAAAATGGAATGAAAAGGAAGAAGTAGGCCAAAGTATTTTGCTGGGGATTAGATTGTTCACATAAGAAACCCAAGAGAAAATGAGAAATGAAATTATAAGCAATAAAGAAGTAGTCAGCCAACTGTCAATGGCATTTCAGTATAACAGCAGTAACTTATAAAAGTTTTATGGGAAAGTATGTGTGATACCAACAGACTTAAAAATTGCACTGTCTCCTGTTGAAAAGAACATAAAGCTCTATTGAAAAACAAAAAAGCATTAAACACAGTATTACAAAAATATTAATATTGTACAAAATTCTATAAAAATTAACACAGAGGGGAACAGATGTTGCTCAAGTGGTTGAGTGCCTGCTTCTCAAATGGAATGTCCCAGAGTTGGTTCCCAGGGCCTTGGAAAAAACAAAAAAATCAAACAAGCAAACAAACAATAATAATAATAATAACTCAGGGGGGCCAATTGGCTCACTGGTTGAGCACAAGCTTCCCACGTTGAAGGTCCCAGGTTCAATTCCCAGCCCTGGTACCTCAAAAAAAAAAAAAAAAGTTAACACTGATAGTAGATTACCAGTTACCATGGCCCAGGGGATGAAGAGAAATGGGAATTATTTCTTTGTGGGTGAAGAGTTTCTGTGTGAGGTGATGAAATGTGGGGGTAATGGATGTGTGTGATGGAAGCAAATATTGTGAATGTCATTAACACCACTAAATTGTACAAATGAGAGTTTTTAAAATGGATGTTACTATAGAAAATTTTAAAAAATCAGGGAGATATTTTAAAGGGTAATGGTAATATAGTTACAGAGGTTTTCTGGAAGCATGAGAGGTTCAGGAAATTAGTGAAAATAATTGAGAATACAAGGAGAGAAATTGACTTGGAACCAATAATTGCAATTATTAATTAACTACAATATTTTAAACAGGGAAGCAATGGCAATGGAAGATTTGGATATATCACTTAGAACAGAATAAAAATAGAGAAACGAACTGTATGTAAGTGAACATTTCATGAATCATCAAGGTTGTACTGAAAACCAGCAGAGGAATAATGAATTGTTTAATTAGTGGTGAAGATATTGTTTTGGAATATAAATCAAGGTTGTCTACCTAATAGTTAGGGCAATAATTTTCCATTTTTTCATAATGAAAAACAAAATACTAGTATTAGCATATCTATTTATAATACTGCAATTTGGAGAAGTGTGGAAAAAAGACAGGATAAGAGAAAAAATGATCAGATTTTACATTACATGAAAGTTTATGTTGTTTTAGATTTAAACATGGCTTGTGCAAAAATATTTAAAACAAGCAACAAATTGATAAAAAGAATTTTTATGAACAAATATTTGTTATTTCCAATAAGTAAAACATTCTTAAAAAGTGACAAAGCCTAGAGTTGAATAGAAAAATGACCAAAGGCATAAATGGCAAATTATCAAAGAATATTTTCTTAAGAACAGTTAACCCAAGAAAATATCATCAATGCAAATATAATCAATGAGCTACCATTTCAAACATCAATTTTACCAAGCATTTTTCAGAAATGTGCTTCACAGTGAGTGAGAATGTCAATTAGTGCATTTCTGGAAGGTTCTTTGGCAATATACTTAAAAAGCCTTTAAAATATACACAGCCTTGAACCTTAACTACTTTATTCCAAAAACTTGTTTGCATTTTTCAGAGTAGATTGCAAAGACTGATCTACTAGTATGCCCATTATGTTCTTAATTATAGTAACAAAATATTAGAAAACAATATACATGAAAAAATTGGTGTTGGATTAAATTTCTGTTAGCCCTTAGATTATACTATTGTGTAGTCATAAGAATTATCATTGTAGAAATTTATTTATATAAAACTTATTTATGACATCATGTTTTATAAGAAAACCAGTTTAAGGAAGGGACAGAATGAGCTAATCCTTGTAGTACACCCATTTTTATGCACAGTAAAATAAAGACTATGACCAGAATTTTATTATGTCTTTCAGGGCCTGAGACACTTTTGCACTCATAATCCTCTTCTATAAATTAACTTTAAAGATTATATTTCATTACTGAGTTCCTATAAAGACAAATATATTAATATTATATATTAAAACATTTTTAATTTTAAAGAATTTCAAAACATTTTCTTGATCCCCTAAAGTTTTGTAGCCCTGGGCACTGGGCCTTCTGAGCATAGTGGAAGAGTCAGACCAGATAAAAAGTTACATATAATTGCAGTTGTGTTCTCTTAATTTTCAGACAGGGTTTCTAGGTTAGCTGTTTCAAAAGAGCAGATCTGCCAAGGTTCACTTTTCCCTGAGGTGGTCTGAGAGGACAGCAGAGGATGAGAAGAAAAGCATTTAGTCTCTCCTGCTATGAGAGTACACAAGCTCTTTCTCTCCAACTTACAGGGTGCTTAAAGCAAGTTGGGACACATGAGTCAAACCTGCCTTCTATCCCAGGAGATTCAGGCCAGAATGTCCCTGAATCAACCACTCTCAACTCCTGCAGCCCCAACACTGGCTGAGAGAAAGCCATCAGCAGCAGCCATCAAAATGAGTTGTGTGCACCACAGATATTGTCAATAATGTGCCAAATGCATTTTGGAAAATTATGGAAAGGATATAAGTAGGGAAGCATTAGAGGAGTGTCAAGGAATGCATGAGATAAGCAGACCAAATCTAGAAATAAAAGCAAATAAAAGATAGACACAAACTCTTTCCATAGTAGAAGAGACCCCAAATTCCAAACCATGCATTCCCAGTCACAGATGTGCAAAGGTGCTTGCAAAACCCATCCTTCTGGCACTTTCAGAAAATCAGTAAGCCATCATTTTCCTCAGTGGAATTCCCCATTCTCACAGGAGCAGAAACTGTCTGCTAGAATCCCCTGTAATTTTATTTCATCCGTTTATTAATTAGACCATCAAATATAAACTGGCATTATCAGAAATCTAAAAACAGAGGTTGTTTAAATGTCCACGTGAGTCAGAATCAAATTGGAGTTGAAAATATCTCACAGATCATTCATCTCTTAATTCTGGTCTGGTTGGGAGCTCGAGGATGCATGCAGGATCCCAGGCAGTCTATGATATAAAGATATTTCAAAGAGTAGCCAGCTGTCTACAGTAAAAAGTCTGTCCACGCAAGTGGGACCCAGATACCAGTGACATCTTGGTAGGAATATTAAAGATTATACACATGAGAAAAGAAGCATTAGCAGACCCTTCATAAGGAGAAGATATTTTTCTGTAACCTCTTAGCACAGCCCTAATGCCAGTGGTTTGCATTTCTAAGGAATATCAATTCTTCCCTGGCTTGTGGAAGACAAAGTAAGAGGAGAGACAAGGGGTGTCAAATTTTTGGTGGAGAGGGCAGTCTCCCTTAGATTCCAAAACTGGAAAAGAGAAAGTTATGGGAATGATAAGATAAAATAGAATACTCTCATTCCCCTTTGAAGGAACAGAAGAAATCCAGTTGGAAGAGACATAATAAATTATTGATATTCTGGGATGTAAGGCATGCCGGTGAGAAGTGGAGGACAAGTGATGTGGATTATGCTGATCTAGCTATCAGTAAATTGCCTAGGCAGCATTCATCATAATAATTAGGTAGAAAATAAATGAGAAAGCCACTTACTGAGGTAAATAGATATCCTTGCTAGGTTTCCAGACCCTGTTGCTTGTTAGAAATGTATAAAGGGGGAAAAACCCACTAATAATCAGATCTTCATCTTTAAATACACTGGGTTTCATTCTGTAGAAGCAGGTAGGATCAGCTAAACTGCACACAGACAGGGGAAGCTGCAGGATCAGGAAAATAAAAATCAGTGGTTGCAATTCAGAAGTATCTCCACGAATTGCAGACAAATTCTTGGTGTGTGCACGGTATGGGGTAAGCAGAGCTGAAATGGACCCTGCAGCCTCAAGCAGATATTTATAAATACCCATATGTGTATAGGATACTGTCATGAATGGGACAGGCAAATCTAATGGCTTCAATAACCTCTTTTGCTCAGCTTTTCCATCACCTCTCAGACAATTGTGGGATAGGGAACCCTTTCTGCCCTGGGTTTCTGCAGCTGAGGTCCTATGCACGGGTGAAAACAAAGTTATAAAATATTTTTGATGATCATCATTTTTACCTCTAGGTGCTATGATTTCATCCAAGTCCATGGATAACAAGATCCCAGGGAACCTCTCCTCCCCAGGCAGGTTAAGTCCTAACCTTTGTCAATAAACCAGATCCATCCAATGAACTGGACTTTATTGCAAAAGAAGAATGCTGTGTCAAGGATTCATGACACTCAGAGGTTTAGACAAGAACATTCTGGAATAGTGCCCTCCAAAGTCCAACATGGAGAGGGGCAGCTTCACACACCTAGGTCCCAGGGTAGCCACACAATATGCCCTATATGGTTTATATAGCTCTGCATACCACTCATGTGACCACACATATCCACAAGCATATGTATCCCTGCCTGCGGGAGCAACATTTATGCTAAATTTAAAAATTGCAATTCAGTAGCTTAAGGTAAATGCAGAAATAAAGTTGCATTTGGAATTCCTAAAATTCTCACCCTTATATACTCATCAGCCCAAATAAAGCATGCTAAAACCATAGATCAACAAATTGTACTGATCCATTTCTACATTTAAAGACAGGTCTCCTCTAATATTTCTGCTTCGATGGGAACATGGAGCTATCTGGGGAAAATTTTCTTTCCTCACCCTAGAGCAGAGAACATTAACTGGAAAACACCCTGTATACTCTCAACTACACACACACAAAATTTATGACATAGGCAACACCTACAGAATTCTATGGCACTGGAGTAAAAAATAAGAGACTTTTGGCAACAAAATTGGCAAAGAATTTAAATATATGCCCATCATGCATGCACATAAACACACACACAAATGATCAATGACCAAGGCAGGAAATTCTATGTTTTGGGATTACCATATAAATTATGGCCTCCTGCACTCCAGCATACCTACTATGACGGGCCAATTAGTGATAGCTGAGGCTATAGAAGGTAGAGGTCATGTAACACCAAAAACAAATAGACAACATAAACAGATAATAGGGGCCCTATTCACTCCATCCTGGTAGGAGTGAAGATTATATGCCACTCATGCTTCTGTGTAGTTTATTATGGTCATGGGTGCTACTAAGTTCATTTTAATATTTGCGGATAAGGAGTAAAAGTATGTGGGGATGAATATTTTCCTGAAGATTATGAAGATGTTTGTGAACCAAGATTTCCTAATGGGGGGAAAGAGCTCTCAAAAGTAACTGGAATCAGGTACAGCTGGCTCTTATCTAATGATATTTTGAGGAGAAATGTCTCATTTTCCAATTCATGCTGAACCAAATTTGACCTTCTGTGTAACTGAATTTCCTGGTTTGGAGGATGAAACTTTGATTATTCCACTTTTCTGAGGAGAAATGGTTGGTTCTACATATGCTAAAGGTTCTACATATGGGGATCAGTGTGGTTTAAGGGATCAGACACCATTAATTTCCATGGGACTGTGAAAAACTATTGTATGAATATGTAGTAATGCATTTGGTCTGACATGTACTGGGTTCAAGAACTTGAGGTGGAGACTTGAGTTTTGAGGACTGCTGAATCTGATATGTGCTATACATATGTTTTAATACATATGTATAACACATATGTTTTATACATGTGTTTTAAAAACTATTCTTAAAGGGGAGTGTCTGATTTAACCAGCTGCCAGGAACCTCTATTACA
>JAQZBX010107922.1:0-10601 GCA_029593785.1 Cabassous unicinctus
TTTTTTCCCCCAAGACAGACTGCAGCTTTAAAGTATCAAAATAACTCCATTCATTGAGTGACTATTTATTTTACTCAGTGAGAAAATGTTTCTAAAATCATAGACTATCTGAAATTATTTGTTTGAAATTATACCAGTAAGCTGAACTATATCACTCCTGCCTAAAGATCTAATTTACTTTGATATAGAGAAGCAGGTTCAATTTCCAACCCAGATGCAGGGCTTCAAATAAAGGGTTTTTGGACTCAGCATTCCACATCTTAATTTTATAGTTTCTAAAGAAACAGGATCTTGTGCATGATTTGTGGTTTAGACCTAATGTTGATTCCTTTACACCCAGTAATGATTTGCTATGAGCCATTCAAAATACAGCTTCATTTAGATTTCACCTAAATCTATCATTCTCCAAATCCTATGATAACTTTCTTGCTTTGTTTTGTGAAATACTTGGTGGTTGCTGTGGTGAGTGGTCTCCCTCTTTTCAATGGATCAATAAATCTGATTTTATTTGACAGAAAGGTTATTTCTGGTGGTCTCAGGCTAATTGTATGGACAAAGGATAGCAATGATCAGAAACAGGTGATATGGCCATATATCATATATAAGTAATAGGTTCATTCATTCATTCATTCATTCACTCTATATTATTGAATGACTATGTAATATTTTATTAAATAAAATAGAAATGTTCCTTTTCTTCATAAACAAGCATATAAATATACATTTGTACATAATATATTTATAATATATCAATATAAAGTCATGAAATATTTATAACATATATATAAATATACACACATATATTGATTTTTTGTGACTACAATAAAGAAACTAATCATCAAGGTAGACCAGAAGGAGGGGTAGGAGTCAGAATGGGGAGAAGAGCTTTTCAGTTAACAGTGGCTTTACATAAAGACCATGGAGGGGTGAAAGAGTTAGCTCTATTTCAGGAAATAAAGGGAATCAGTGAAAAGCAGAGCAGCAAAACTTGAGGCTGGGGAGGTAGGAAGCAGTCAAATACGGCAGCACAACATTGGCTGTGGTAATGAGTCAAAGTTCATTCTTAGTAAAATGTAAATTTCCTGAGTAAGAATGAAATGACACAATTTATGTTTTTGAAAGATTTTTCTGGATGCTTTCTGGAGGACAGTCTGTAAGTATGTGTGTGTATGTGTATATATGCTGAAATAGAGTATATGTGTATATATACACATATATACTCACACATATGTAAAGAAATATGCAGATTTTTGTGTATAATGATTGAAAGTAAATTGGTTAACGTCATCAATTTGCAAAAACAAGTGTTTCTGGTATTTTGAAGCTTTTTAGTCAACTGTATTGGGCTGGTTTGTGTCTTTTGTGGACCTGAGAAAATTGTGTTCTTAAAGCAAGCCCATTCCTGTTCCTGTAACTCATTGTAGATGAGACCTTTTGGTTAAATCAAGTTAAGGGACCTTTTGATTAGATCGCTTCAGTTAAGGGCCTTTGATTAGATTGTGTGACCCAGGTTGGGTCTTGATTCTCTTACTGGAGTCCTTTATAAAAGGGGGACGAGCAAAGCTGCAGATAAAGGAAAAGAGTTGCAATGACTGAGAGAAGCCTCCAGATGTTAATGAACATGGGAAAGAAAGAGAAGCCACTGGCAGAGCAGCCCAAAACTGAAGCAACAAGTCCCATAAGAAAGGGAATGATGAGCAGAGCCAGCCATGTGCCCAATCACCTATAGCTGAGCTCAGGGAGAAAGTGAGCCTGGAGAAGGCAGAGAAAAGCAGAGACACCATTGTGCATTGCCATGCCAGCAGGTGATCTTGTTGAGACAGCCCCTCTGATGATGCCTTGATTTGGACATTTACACAGCCTCAGAACTGTAAGCTTTTAACCTAATAAATTCCCATTGTAAAAGCCAACCCAATTCGGGCATATTGTCCCCAGCAGCTTTTAGCAAATTAAAACAAGTATATCTAAAAGCATTTCTTCTTTGAATTAAGAGAATAATAAACTCTTACAGTATTAATGTACTTAGGGTAGATGCTTAAATAAGGCCTAGAAATGCTATGATATTAAATTAGAACTGAATTACCTCTAAAGTTGTTCTCACTTTCTATTTTACAAATTAGAGTTTTAAAAATAATGTAATTCACTTTTCAGAGATACCTAACATTAAAAATTCAACCTTTTTCTTCTAACTAAATATTAAGGTCATATGCAAACTGGAAATGAAGTGGCTCTGATGAAATAGATATCAATGACTTAAAATTGATTTAAAAATAAAAAGCAAAGTCACTAACTAGTTAAATTTGCTACATAGCAGTTTTTATTTTGAATATTTACCTTGATATACAAATGACTTGCCATTTTGTATATTTGATTAAATATATGAATTAGAATCAGAAACATGTACTTCTGATCAATTTTCTTCTAAGAATTTATATAAAGCCAAAAGGAATATTTAAAAGTCTCCTAAACCTTGTCAAATAAGAAAGATATGCTTAGTTGGCTTAATATAATTTAGAAATATACATTAAAATAGCTTTGAACAGAAACACAAAATGCTTAAATGTATGTACAAATGGAAAGGCTATTTTTCGTTGGGTGAACTAGGACAAATAATGCAAAACAGTTAGCCCAGGGCCTTTCTTAAATCTCATCTAGATCTCTTCAAGCAAGAGTTCTCTTCTTCCCTATGTTTGCTTCTTTTGAGAAAAAGGAAAATATGGTGTTTTGAAGACCTTTAGTTGGTAATTCTCTATACTATGGGGTATAATCACTGTTAGAACAAAGAATAATTGATTTTAATACTAATACAAAAAATGGTAAACTGAATGATCATTGGCTCTACACATCAAATGTCCAATTGGGATGATTTCTTCTCTATATTTGTTTGGGACTATGGCAACATGAAAACCATATGGCTAGGAAATATACTAACCAGTTCTTTGGATTGTTCATTTTTAAATAAAAGTTTTGCTTACAAAAAGTAAAATAATTAAAGGATCAACAATTGTCCTAAACTACATTTTCCCAGTGCCTGATTGATTAGTAATAATGTATATTATAAAATACTATATTTAGAATGTGAAAAATAAAATTATATTTCCAAAATTATAATTATGATGCCAGGTTGGGGGAACCATTTATTTCTATGAACTTCAGTTTCTTCATTTACAAAATGAGACAGTTGCTGGATTAGATAATCTCAAATTATCTATATCTGTCCGTCTATCTATCTATCTATCTACCTATCTATCTATCTATCCATCTATCAAACATATCACCTACCCATCCTTTGACAGTGATAAAACTGTCAAAATTTCTTCAGGATTGAATGTTTATTTTCAATTTTCTTATTTGATTGGTTAATTGTAAAGACAATGATACAATGTTCAATTGTTTAATGTTTCACTACAGGAAGAGAAAATAGGAGAAAATGAATAATATTCATAGTCACCACAGGCCTAATAAACATTACCATGATATATGGGTTTCTCTTACCTAGAAGTGAAAAAATATATATTAGTATCTCAGTTCATAATTATGAGGATTGTAAAATGCCCAAAGGGAAGAAAGTCATGATGAAACTAATTATACAGTATTGTTCCACCTTTTCAGCATCATCTGTACCTGAACTGCTTCTTCGCTATCATATCCTGTTTTGCCTCATTTCCTCTTCTTATCCATGTTATGGTGACTCTTCTAGCCCCCTTGGCCTTGCAGAAATTCAGCTCACAGTGGTCACCGGAAAATGTGGGTCTTTCAACAAATGCTTCACAGTAAAGTCCTATTTAAATCTTGACTAATGAATCTAATCCAATCACCAGGATGAAGGCAGTCATGAATCCTGTCCTTTATAGAAATTCCCCATATATTTTCCCTAGATTTGATCATACCTGTCTCTTTCTAAAATGCTATACATTTCACTATTCTATAAAGAACTGGAATGTGAAACCGGAGAAGTTAGTTATAATCCCAGCAATAATATTTCTAAACTAAGAGAACACAGACATGCCAGTTAGTCATCTCTAACTCCTGTTTCATCATCTTAAGAAAACTAGACTAAGAATGCTGCCCAAAGAATCCCAGGTAGTTCATTCCAATGTTCAGGAGGTCCCAGAGTTAAGACTACATTTTTTTTTATATAAATAATATATTTTTTTTATTTTTTAAAGTATACTTTGATTAAAGAAATGCTACACAAAAATTAAAGGGATTCCCATATGCCCCACCTCCCACACCTCCCACAACCTCCCACATAAACATCTTCATTAGTGTGGCACATTCATTGCAATTGATAAACACAACCTGGGGCTTTGCCATTAAGCATGGAGCATAATTTACCTTGTAGACCACACTCTCTCCCACAGTTTTGCATGTTATATGATGATATAAAATGGTCTATATCTGTCATTGCAATGTTACTCAGGACAATTCCCAAGTCCTGAAAAAGTCCCCATATTACAACTGTTTTTCCCTCTCCCTACCCCAAGAGCCTCCAGTGGCCACTGGCTCCACATCAGTGTTGCAGTTTCTTCCTTGCTTGAATCACAATATGTGAATAGTAGAATACCATTATGTCCACTCTAATCCATAGCTCTCCCCCCCCATCCTGAAGAGACTAGGATGGTGATGTATGTTCCACCTCCAATTGAGAGGGGGCTTATATCCCATGGGGAAGATCGATGTGATTTTCTTACCTGGAGCTGCAGACTCTTTCCCTTCCTTGGGAAGGCCATTGTCCATTATCATCTCTCCGCCAGTTGTCCTGGGTGAATCCAAAGAGCTGTAGAGTAGGAGTTGCTGCTCCATCGAGGTTCTGGGTCCAACTGGCACAGGACAGCCCAAAGACTCAAGTCTCTGGAATTATACCTACAAACTCCGGTACCAACTATAGGTTTGAATAGAAGGGACAGATGAGCCATGTGCAGGGAAGACATAGTTGAGTACAACTCTGTCACTCTCAGGAGCACAAAATCCAAAGTAGGGTTCACTGGCAAGGCACCAAACTCCGAAGCTATCCACCCTGACATAGGACCTGGGTGTCTCCAGAACCCTCAGGAGCCCCACTATTTGGGGTGATATCTACTTTGGTGTTCTATGAGATCCTACTGAGATATGCGTAAGCGTCACCTCTAGGATGACCTCTGACTCATTTTGAAGTCTCTTAGCCATATAAACTCATTTGTCTTTACCTTTTCCACCTTTTATTCAAGGTCTTTTTCCAGTCGCATTGCCAGTTGGCACTTGGTAACAATCCCTCGGTGCCAGGGAGGCTCATCCCTGGGAGTCATGTCCCACACTGGGAGGAAGGTAATGCATTCATAGGCTGAGTTTGGCTTAGAGAGAGGCCACATTTGAGCAACAAGGAGGATTTCAGGAGGCAACTCTTAGGCACCCCATAACAACAGGCTAAGTTTCAATTTCAAGAGCAAAGACTCATAAGGCTAGTCATCAATATCAAGGGCCCATCAATGGATCATCCTCCTTCACCAATCACTGTCCCTGCACTTGGGGGACTGTTGATGCTCCCTTAGCAAATGTGGCAGAACTCTCCAGGCTGGGAATTCAGTATTCTCTCATATATTGAGTGATTCTCCACCCACTGTGACAATGACCCATCAACATTTGTACATTTTTATATACTTTATAATTATGCTCAGGTGCACTTCCTTCCATGCATCTCCCAACCCTGACACCCTACACCAACTATCCTCCCCTGCCCCTCCTTGTTGTAACCCTTCTGTGATCCAAAGCCTTCGAAGTTGAAACCATTACAATAGCTGAATACAAGTAATAGGAAAATGAAATAATAATGATAAGTTTTAATGTAAGAGATAAAACACATAAAAAATTTTTTTAAAAACTAAAAATAAAATTTAAAATTGGGATATTAAAAAATGAAAAAAATAAAAAAAAATTTTTGACCTTTTGCCTTTCATCACTACAAATATATGGTGTCTAGTCTGTACCGTGGCACCTTCCCCCTCTCATTCCCCAGTGTCTCACTATTTTTCATTTTGTTTTCAAAGAAGTTTTACATCACAGCAAAGTCACACACAGAATACAGGAGACTCTCTTATACCCAAAATCCTTCCCCTTCCTCCCCCCCATATTAATACTTTTTTATATGTGGATGGTAACATTGTTATAACTGATATACAAATAGTAAAATATAGCTACTAAACATTGTCAGTGGTTTACGCTATGGTTTACATTTTAGACTGTGCACTTTTATAAATTTTAATCATATTTACCATCTCCTGTCTTCATCACTGTATGGTAATGAAGAACAGTTCTATTGATCACTAAATATCCCCTGTTTGATCTATTCTGTTCCTCCCACCTCATCCTTCCAGGGCCCAAGACGACCCCCTGGCTTGACTCATTGGATGACAAGATTCATAGTTACATGCAACAAGAGGTCTTGACACACTGGTTTGTCCTCCTTTATTAGGAACCGCCCTTGCTCTTGAGAGATTCCCACCTGTCTATTTCTGAACAAATCGGTTCTCCCAAAGATAGGAGTAAATTCCTTCCCGCTCATTTTGTGGATCTCCACCCACTGATACAACACATTATGACAGAATGAACACTCACACACTCCTTAGAAGCCTTCTCTAGGTGTGCCATGTCCCAATTGCCCCCCACAACCAACCCCCTAAACCAGTGACCCTTCCTTGTCATTTTGCCATAATAACATTCCCACCTTTGTAATTTCAACCTCTAACCCACAAATCCCATGTTCACCTGGCCTCTCTCCCAACCCTCTCCCCAGTATTCTGGACCTTCTGACCCAACCTTCCCAATCTACCCACCTGTCAACCCTGCACCTCCCAACCCAATAATATCACTACCCTCCTGTCCAATCCCTTCAATACACAACTACACTTTATCACTTTTCCATAGATTACATCCATATGGGTGATGGCTCACAAACTTCTCTTTTATTTCTATTTTTTATAAATCTATCTTACAGACAATAGCTTTCTGAGACTGCTGAATTTCATTAATTCTTATCAGTGAGGTCATGTACTGCTCATCCTACCCTGAAGAACTGAAAGCAAAGACACAAACAGATATATGCACACAATGTTCATAGCAGCATTGTTCACTATTGCCAAAAGTTGGAATCAATCCATGTGCCCATGAACAGATGAATGGATAAACAAAATATGGTACATACATACAGTGGAATATTACTCAGCTGTAAGAAGAAATAAAGTGCTAAAGTGAAACTAGCTTTTAATAGTTCTCTTATACAGCAGGACATGGTCATTTGTTCAATGAACATATATTGATTACTTATTATATTCCAGGATTGAGGATTTAAAAAATGAACCTATCTCAAATTCTCAGAGTTGACTGAGGGAGTGATTACATTAAGATACATATGTTTTAGTGTTTGTCTTAATTTTCTGTGCCTGCTGTACAAAAATACCACAGATTAGTTGCTTTAAACAGCAGGAATTTATTGTCTCAATTTTGAAAGCTAGAAAGAAATTAAAGTGTCAGTAGGATCATGCTTTCTTTAAAGTCTGTAGCATTCTGGTGGTGGCTTGCCAACAATCTGTAACTCAGTTTCTGCCTTTATTTCAAAGTAGTCTCTCTTCCTGTCTCTCTCTTCCTACTGTGTCCAAATTTCTTCTTCTTATAAGGATTCCAGTCATATTGGATTAAGGCCCACCCTAATTCTGATTGGCCTCCCCTTGAGTAAAAGCATCTTCAGCGATCATATTTACAAATGGGTTCATATCCATAGGACTGAGTATTAGGACTTTAACATGTTTTTGTGTGAGGCATGGTTCAGTCTTAATAGTGTTAGAGCAGAATTGTGTGCACAGTACTTTTCTTGTGCAAAGACCTTCCATTTATGAAACCCTGAAGTGCTTAATCATATCACTTAGGTTGTTCCTATATTTTTTCATCCGAACAAGGGCACTTTTGGGAAAGAAAGGCAGAAATATTCTCAATTACTTCATGACAATGAGTAAAAACCAGAAGTTCCCTGGGTAAGAGGGACAACTGGCCATGGTAACATTGTCTTGTTTAGTCTTCACAGTAAATCCATGAAATAGGTATTATTAGTACCATTTTTCATGTGAGAAAACCCTGGAGAGTTAGTCCAGGAATAATTCATAGAAGACGTGTGTGGTGTTGTGAAGTTGAATGTACCTAAGAAAAATTTGTTCTTGAAGTTGATCTATTTCTGTGGGTGTGGACCTAATGTAAGTAGGCAATTAGAAACTTAAGTTAAGGTCTTACCTTAAGACCTCATTCAGGGTGGATCTTAATCCTCTAAATGAGGTCCTTTTAAGAGAATGAAATTCAGAGGAAGGGAGGAAAAAGCCATGGAAGCAATAAGCTAGAAGCAAGGAAACCTGGAGAAGAAGAGGGAGACAAGCAGATGCCACCATGTGCCTTGCCATGTGAAAGAGAAGTCCAGGATTGCTGGTAGCCAGTCTTCAAGAAGAAGGTATCATCCTGATAATGTCTTGATTTGGACATTTTCGTAGCCTCAGAATGTAAGCTTCTAAACCAATAAATTCCCCTTGTAAAGCCAGCACATTTCATGTTATGTGCTTGATCAGTTTAGCAGACTAGAATAAAGTGTCACTTAATTTGAAACATGAAACAGAAGTTTGTGGCAAAAGGATTGGTATAAGCAAAAGAATAAAAAGACTGGTGCACTTGGCTTCAGATTGGCTTGGAAATCTGGAAGGTGAGATGTAGAAGGAAGTGTCTGAGGATGAAGCTGGAAATGTGGAATTTCAGATGTCCATAGATGCCATTCACAGTGTTGATTTTGTTATTGGTTCCTGGTTCAGTCTGCTAAAGCCAGGTGTGGTGAAGAAGAGTGTTTTTATTTCCACCTGTTCGAAGAGAATTAAATGCAGAGATTACAACATAGCTGCTTCCAGAGCTCAGCTGTACAGCCCTTGGGCATGTCCCTCAAATGGCTGTGAATTTCTGTTGTGTTTGTTGCTTTTTGAAACAGTATACTCAACACACATTACTTCTCATCTTCTTTTCACAAACATATATCAAGAGTCCATTATGAGTTCACTATTATGATAAGGGAAACCCAAATATATAGCATCTTCCTCTAATGTATTTACACATGCATGACTATAATCTTGACACACAACTATATAAGAAGTTACAAATGAAGTGATTTTGCTATTCAAAGGAGACAGTTTTCTACCAGTCCAGTAGATCAGAGAGTGGTGTTTTTTGACAAGGGGTATTTAAGTTGGTATTTGAAATAAGGGAAGGGTTTAGACAGCTTTAGAATCAAGTAATGGGTAGAGGCTGGAAGAATTGTGAGGTGTTTGATAAAAAAAGCCTGGATTGCTTTGAGAAACCGTTGGTGAAAATATGGACATAAAAGGTACATACAATGAGGGCTTAGAAAGAATTGATGAATGTGTGACCAGAAATTGGAAGAAAGGCGATCTTTTTTAAAGTGACAGAGAAATTGGAAAAATTGTGCTCTGATATCAGATTGAAAGTGGAACTTGTAAGCAATGAACTTGGATAGTTAGCTGAGGAGAATTCTAAGCTAAGTGCAGAAGTTAGCATCTGGCTTCTCTTGACAGCTTATAGTAAAATGCAAGAACAAAGGGATAAGCTGAGAAGTGAACTCTTAAGCTCAAAGAAACCAGAAATTGATGGTTTGGGAAATTCTGAGCCTATCCAGATAGTGTCCTCTGAAACTGGGCCAAAGCAGCTCTATCAGGGACTTCCCTCAGTTTTCAGGAAATGGGTCCGAAGAGGACAGGCTCCATGTGAGCATTTAACTGAACAACCCTTTTTTGAACAGAACGGTGAACATGGATACAGTTCAGTGGAAGTTAGGATTGGAAATGCAGTTATCCAAGAAGGATATGTGGAATGTCCTATTGTCTGATGGTTTGGATCTGCCAGACCTGCATGCAAAGCCAACAAGATTTTTTGCAAAATTGTATAAGCAGAATCACTGCCAGCCAGGACTGAAAGGGAAAGCGAAAGAATGCATTGAAGGTAGAATTATGTCAAGGGAGGAATCAAAGAAGCAAATGTATGGGCCGAAAATATCTCATTGGGTCAAGAGAGCAGGACCTCCCATATATTTGGAAAGGGTGAGTCTGCCCCTGCTCTTGGAGGAGGTAGGCCTTAAACCCCATTGTTCTGGGAATGTGCTTGAATTTCATTTCTTGATGATTGTATTTAAGTACATTGCCACTGGAAATATTCAAACTAATGATAAAAAATCATAAACCAGGGATGTTATAACAATTATATATATTTCTATAGTAAATGAACACTTCATTTAGGGTGTTGCTTAAAATTTTGCAAGTAAGATTCTGTGACCAATAGGGTAACTCAAATGACTTTGGTGAAGGTTATGGTCATGTTTCCTCCCCAGGTGCCCAGTCTAAATAGAAGTGATAAGCTTCTTGGGGATATGGGTAGTTCTGACTTTACGATCTCCTTGGCACTGTGAGGTCATTTATCACATGATACCAGATGCTTGACCTGATCTGGGCAATACCCATCTTATCAGTTATTAAAGAGGAGTAGTTTTTAGTGCTGCTTACTTCTTTCTAGAAAAAAGAAAATATAAA